>JAOXJP010000008.1:15923417-15942325 GCA_025762735.1 Platanus orientalis | reverse complement strand
TTCATTCTAAGGTATGTCTCCTAATGCAAGTCATGATTACTTAACATGATGAAGAGTTGACTAACGCATGGAGTGCACACTAAGACTTCATCTAAGTACGAACCCTTGGTGCATAGGTGGCTAATATTCTATCTCTAAGTCTCCACAAAGGGCGTAAATATCTTTATTAATGAGGTTTGGTTTATTGATACTCCAATTATGAAGGTGACTAAAGAAACTTGCACCAATGCATTACTATCTAGGGTGATTGCCCATTGAGGATATTGTTTATATTGAATCGTTCTCTAAGCTTTTGTTGCCTAAGCCTTCAATAACTATTTGACCTAGGTGTTTCTTTGACACCTTATGTTGCATCAATCTTAGTCAATGCATTGCTTACTCAAGCAATTGAACACCAAGAATACTATTTTGGTGCCTTATGCCTTAGACCTTAGTTATCCACAAACATTAATTATCTAACTTAAACATTTGTTGATGTTTTATAAAATACATAAATAAATAAATTATTGACGTCTTATGCTAGAGTCATCATAAGCCCTAGTTTCATGATTAGAAAAAGTTCATGGGATCTCAATAGGTGGGCCAATCTATGAAATATTCATAATTTACCTTCTTAATAGGGTGCAACCAATGGTTTTCATTTTTCTTGCATTAATATTGATGTTTTTTTTAACAAGACATACAGAAAAACTATTCATGTAAAATATACAAAACACCTCTAGCATTGAACTCATTCTTGGCACTTGCAATTTAAAATTTCTTACCTTAGTTATGAGTCTTTTACAATAGGTGCAACACATTCTTCATACATGGGGAGTCACATGGGTCTAACCAATCATTTTATTATCTTGTACACATCAACATGTTTTGGTATTGACTACAAATACCACTACACAATATATTTTAAATTAAAAAAATAACAACTTCTAACAAAATCTAATGCTGTTATTGTATTGAGAAAAAGGGTTAGCCTAATCTTAAAAAGATAAATGACGAATAGTACAAGTCCAACACTTACTGAAAGAATCATAACACAACACCAAAATGATGAATCACCTAAGAACTCAAACAAGCCTATAAACTAATTGATGACTTTAGTGCAATAATCTAATAAGAATTAAGATAATAAATAATTATTTTATCTTCTTAGTTAAATGACTCCGGATCATTCTCATAGCTCAATGTGAGCTCCCATTGTTTCTCCATCCAATCTTTTCTTCCATTGGTAATAGGGGTAAACTATAAGAAACCTTTGATTATGGTTTTAACTAAAATTTGGTTACCAACATCCGTTTTCTCTAGTAAACACAAAACAACTCTTAAAGGCTTGTCCAATCTTTTTCTTACATTTATCATCCAAATACCACTATTATTCATCACCTAAGGTTTCATCTTGGAACACACTAAAAAATAAGGTTTTTTAAATAAAAAATATAGATGAATGATATACATTATTTCACATATAATCTTAATAATTTAATACCTTAGTTGCAATTAAAATGAATCCAAATTTATCTTTAACATAAAATTTAATCAAATTTAAAGTTTTTGATTAGTTGGAAGAGTGAATAAGTGAGTTCTTAACTTAGCATATGGATGTTGTACAAAGCTTTCTGGCAAAAGCTAGCTAAAGATACTATTTTGATATTTTCAAAATTAAAATCTTCATATTTCACACAATCCTTAAATCATGGCTATGCACATCATAGCAACAAGGACTTTAGTCTATGCCACTACTTAAGCTGTGGCAATTCATGTTAACAGGTCAGGTTTGTGTCGTGTCGAAACAAAGGTATACAACTATATGGCTTAACCCAAGCCTGACCCATTTTATTATTTATGTCAAACTAGGTTAACCTGTTTTGACCCAAAACACATTTATAATTAACCCTAACCTGCTTATTTCGTATTAGGTTTTATGCGGGTTCACTAATTATGTGGTAATTTTTATTGGTGGGTTAGATTCATGTCATGTCAAGTTAAGGGTATACGACTATATGAGTCAACCCGAACCTGATCCATTTATTAATTGTGTCAAAGTAGGTTGACCCGCTTTGACACATAACATGTTTATTTGGGTTCACGAGTTGTAGCAAACATTCTCACCCTTATGTGGTTTTTTACATCATAATTCTCACTAAATTTTAACATTTTGAGTGAGAAAACATAATTAGGTTGCATTAATTCTGAAATAAAATTAGAATGGATTTTATTTCACTACATTTATTTAAAAGAGTATTGAGTCATGTTAATTTATTTACAAAGTTTTAGCAATAATGTAATGATCTTCAAAGAGATTATAAGATAGCAGTTTTTTTTTTTCACATGCTTATATTTATATCACTCAATAATTTTCAATTCAATTTTTTTTAACATTAAAATTATATGTGCATAGTTAATTCTTTTATCACTTATATAAAAAACAACAATTTATTTCACTTAAACCAAAAATATATACTTCCTTAATTCAATAAAACCAATCCTAATATTTATCCTACTATGTCATTCCACATTATAAACTTAAAACAACGAACTTTTACATTTCATGTTTAAAATCATAATATTTATCCTGCTATATCATTCCATGTTATTCTTGCTAGCTTGATGTAACCCTCCTTTATTTGGACTTGAAATTGATAGTACAAAAAAATTGGTAGATAAAATCTAATATATAAAATTATGTATATGATTATTTCTTACAACATTAAAAAATATTTAACAAATTAGTTTTAAAAGTTAAATGATTTTATTCTCAATTGAGTTTCTATTTTGCATTACATGCCATGATAAGTTTTAAGTATAATGTATAAATGATATTACTTTGTTCTAAGTTAAGCTTTTATTTTTCATTTTATGTCATGATAAGTGTTAAATAATATATATATATATATATATATATATGACGATCATTTTGTAAATCAAGTTTATTTATATTTCATTAAAATGTCATAATAAGCTTTAAATATAATGTATTTAAGGATATCTAGGATATCATTTTGTTCTAAGTTAAGTTTATATTTTTCATTACATGTCATGATAAATTTTAAATATAATGTATATATGACTATCATTTTGTAAATCAATTTTATCTATATTTTATTAAAATATCATTTTAAGTTTAAATATATTGTATATAAAAATATCTATGAAAATTTTTTTTGGTAAACTATATATAGATTATATAACACATTGTAATTGTAATTTGTTTTAATAGGTGTTTCTATTTTAAGAGTATTTCATTAAAAATACATTTAGTACAAATATATTTGAATAAGACAATCTAATTACTCTTTTGTATGATTTTTAATTTAAGATAACTTCATTTCTTTTAGAGCTATTTTGTTAAAAAAATTTAATTTTTTTTTTTATAAAAACATGACTATTGTTTCATAATGATATTCATAAGCCATGTGTAAAATTGTATTTATAATTCAAAACTATTTGGTTAGCTTGAATTTAAGTAATCATAAATTTAGGATGACTTTATTTCTTTTAAAGTTATTTTGCTAAAATTTTAAAAGAAATTATCTATAGAAAACATGATTATTGTTTCATAATGATACTAATAAGCCATATGTAACACTACATCTATAATTTAAAATTATTTAGTTAATTTGAATTTAAATAATCATAAAACATCTAAAAAAATGTTTAAGTTAATGTAAATATATGATTTAGTCATATAACAAATAAATTTGTAGCATAATTATATAATAAATTAAATATAAAAACCTCTATTTCTTATCACATGACTTAAAAACTAAATATTTATTTTGAGATTAAATAATTTCTAGTAATAAAAGATCAAGAATAATATAATTAATAGGAAAAAATTGATTTTTTTTGCTACAGTTAACACATACAAAAGTTCTCTAAAGAAGTATAAAGATATACTTTTGATTACGATAAATCTTTATCTCATATTTGTCAAATTTCATAATTGTTTTTTTACATAATAAATGTTGAATATCCGAAAAACTTACTAAATATAAATATATAAGAGAAATATAAGGTATTCATGTTACTTATATAACAATTTAAGTTTTTAAAGTACAAATGATTCACATTTTCGATATTACCATCCAATTAATAAGTCTTATATATCAAAATTCATTAGAACGGATGATCATAACTCTTAGAATAATGTATTATTTGATATGATAATATTAACAACAATAGTAATGAAAAAAAGACCTATTTATTTTATAATTAAAATTGGTTAATTCAGTCATATTTTTTTATCTATGCGATCTCTTACTTCAAAAATAAGAATTAGATAGTGTGATTTGATAAAAATGCCTAAATTATTGAGATATATTTCAATGTTTTTTTCAAGTATTAGATAAAATGACAATTCTTTTTAACATAGAAATGCCTAACATTCATATGATTTTGAGTATGACACTATAGATCCCATATCAAGTGATGGAATCTTAACACATAGATATACAAGAGAGAGAGAGAGAGAGAGAGAGAGAGAGAGAGAGAGAGATTGTTAGTGAACCCCAATACGAACAAAGTCATCTACTACACATTTTTGCACATGCCAGGCTTGCTATGAAGTGATGGATTAATAAACAATTAGTTTGGTTAGACATAATATGTTTTTTCTAAAAATAGATGGAGTTATAAGAGTCCCAAATTAAAAAAAAAAAAATACTTAAATGTAGGCTACCAATGTTTTCCTTCTTTTTCTTTTTTTGAAGCATATATGTCACATTTTAAAATAGAGAGAATGAGATAGTATCATGTAATGTTAGAATAATTTCTTTTTGAATTATATATGAATGCGTGCATTTATACATGTCATTTTAGAATTAATGCTCATTATTATTAACCTTCAAACGAATTTACTCAATTCTTTAGATGTAGGGTACCTTAATATTTCAAAATATGTAAAAACATGACAAAGTTATTGTAAAATGATAAATTAACTCTATTTTTCACCATGAAGTCCAAGAGAAAAATATGTAGATCGAAGAAGCATAAGATTTAAAAGCTTAAAATAAGTAATTTATGTTGAAATCTTTTTCTTCCTTTCTTATTTTCTCAATTCTTTTTTTCCTTATTTATATATTGACAAGGGAAGATTATTTACGTTGAAAATCATTTTATCTTCTAACCATTATTACCTATACATACTACACACTCGCTTGTCATATCTTTAGATTTGCGAAGATTTCCTTTATCTATTGTTATATCTCTTATTTCTCCTCATCTATAACTTATATATATTTAGTGACTCATACTACATTTGATTTTCTTAAAATAAACTTTAGATAATGAGATAATGATTATTATCTTTAATTTGGTTGGAATTCTTTTTTTTTTTTTCCTTTCTCAAACCTTCTTTTACTTCTCTCTATAACGAATGCAATTTAGGTGGGTTGAGTTTGGTTTAGAGTCAACTTAACCCAGACTAAACCTAAACCTAAACCTAAACCAAACTTACGGAAAGCTCAGGCTTATTAAACCTAAACCTAAACCAAACTTATGAAAAGCTCTGGCTTATTAAACCTAAACTTAACTTGTGCTATGATTGCTAAACCCTAAAATAATTATATAACATTCAGTTAAATTGGGTAAGAGTAGCTTGGGTTGGAGTTATTTTTCATATTCATACTTAAAAATTAGTCATACTAAAGTTTGTATTGTTAGCAATTTTGATTTTTCTTATAATAATAACATCATATTGGGGAAAAAAAAAACTAGAAAAATTAACATCACATAAAATATATCGAATATTTTGATTATATACAAAATTTCAATTAACACTTGGATTGACATCAAATATAACGTGTAAAACATATAATACACCATCAAAGTAGGCAATAAACAAACGGCAATACCCTTCATATAAGGGATCATGTTCAAGTTGGGTTGGGTTCTTTTTTATCTAGTCAATCTAATTAGTTTTAGTGCATTTAATACGCATTGAAATGAAATTCAGTTTTTAATAGATAGAATGCAGTCATTCATACCATGATAATTATAATTTCAATTATGTACAAATTTTATTTGTCGGCTTGTATACTTTGTCAAAAAGAAAATGTAGCTATTTATAATTGGATTTTTGTTATTTCTACTCATTTTGAGGGGGGGTAAATTCTACTAAGGTGGTTGGAAATCTCTTTTTATTTTCTATATGTTTACACATGTCTCTTATTTTAGTTTTATGTAGGTTTTCCATTAATTAAGGTGTTATCTCTATTTCTCTCTTCCTCAAATAAAATATGCATAATGTCTTAAGTTGACTACAGAAGAGATATATTTATAGTGTACGGAAATAAAAGAAATGAAATTTATTGATTATGTTAAAAAAAATTATTTTTTTATTTTTGTTAAAACCAAAGGAGCAGGGAGCAAAGACTTTATGACGAAATGTGAAGTGCACCATAGATTGACATGTAATGTGTCAATTGGAATGAACACTTTTTTAACACTTTTAACCCTATACATACCACTTGTTAGTCACGAATCATGACCTGAATCTGCAAGCAATGTAGTGGGCCAAGTCCGGATACATGACATGAGAATGACCCGTCACGAACCCATTTCTTGTAACAGAAAAACCAACTAGTTTGAAATATATCATCAACCCTCTTACCTATTCACATCACCTTCCATATAATTGATTACCTTTTTATTTCATATTCATTTCAGTCCATTTAAACCAAACATATCGCAACAGAATAATATAAATAGTTATCATTCCAAGATAAGTGCAGCGAAAAATGAAAAATACATCATATCCAAATATCCTAAAATCTAAGGTAAAAGGGCCTTGACATGCCCATAATAAAAATATATACAAAACTCGCCCACAAAGAGGGTCTTTCTAAAATAACAAGGATACAACTCTCGTCCAAAAGAAATAAACTAAAAATAAACTAAGTGGGTCAGTTGCCCCAGCTCCAAAATTCGACCTCATCCCAAGGTGCAATCCAACCTTATGCTTACTCATCTGTGGGTGGGGCTAATTGGGGTAAGCTTGATAGGTTTAACAAGAGAGTATGTAGTTTATACAATACAAAAAAGGGAAGCAAAGCAGGTATAACAGTAGACAAAGCGATCCAAAGTAGATGAAGAAAATATAATACATAAATGCATGCATTAACAATAATTTGCATGTATCTCTATTAGGATCAAGTATGCTCATACTGTAAAATAACTAAGTAAGAATCTATCTCATGACAATCCTCAAACATGTTTGTGCTAAAGCCACATACCATATGCCATGAACCAACTACCATATATTACATTGATAGATAAATGTATGTAAAGTAAGAAAATATACTATATGTCATATACCAAAACCCATGATGTTCAAAGTGTTAAACTGTCACTAAATTCCAATGAACCTATAAAGGTTCCCTACAAAACCAAGTCCGAATCCAAAACCATATAACCCATTTTGGATCTTCGATAAATCAAAACATGTAACCCATATAGGGTCTCCGACTAATCCAATGCCAAATATTGGGCCACTAGGGTCGTGTTCACCAATGAATGTGACATGGAGATTGGGTACTTGCAGCCATACATGTTAGGGATTTACCATAATCTCAGGATCACGAGAAAACAAAATAAAGCATAATATAGATCAATAATAAAGAACAAAACACAGAAACACTAGGTTTACGTGGTTCACCCAACTTGGGCTACTTCTACGAAGTCGCTGTAATTTTTCACTATGATCAAAGAATAGAAAGTATAAGACGATCCAGTTGTTGCGACCACCCTTAACATTGGATATATAATTAGGGCTACACCATATAATTGTGAAGTTACCATAATACCCTTACTAAAAAATTCAGGTTTGGGCTTACTACCTCCAAAACCCCACCTTACGGACAGGGGGGCGCTGCCCCCCTAAAATCCCCCATCAACTTACCACAAAGTTAGATCCATGAATCAAGGAAAAAGTGTATAGTATTATCAAGTTCCACACTTCCCATCAATAAAGGCTAATCCACAAAAACCCCACAAAAGGGGTCTCCGGGCCCAACAAGGGGCAGTTCATGTAGAAGGTCCTCGGGGCTACGTCTAGACAACCCATATAAGGGCCTCAAAAAGTCACAAAGACTCAAAACATATGAAATCTTTGGGCATCTAATGTAATATTTACCAATTGATGTGACCCAACAATTGGGTACCTGTAGCCATAAAGACTAACCTATATAAGGGTATCCGTAGATATAAAGACCGTATACATGTAGTAATATTTGAGCAGCTAGTGTTATCATCACCAATTGATGTAACCCAACAATTCGGTACCTGAAGCCATCACGACTAACCCAGTTAGGGGTCTCTGGGCCCAAAGACATTTTTTCTCTTAGGGGTATATCGTATCACAACCCCATGTTCAAATCCATGCTTATGTATTGTAAAATAACCATTACATAAGTATGTCATATATGAAAAATATCAATGCATCCTAACTCATGAAGGATCCAAGATTAACATGCCAACGGTGGTAAAACCAAGTGACTCGATGTCTCATTAACCACTTAGAAAACCCAAGTAAAAAGATCCATGAAAGTGCAAGATAAATCATGCTAGAAGTAATATGCTCATACCATCAAACATTTATAGCGGATGCAAAGCCTAATGTATTACACATGAAATCTAAGATCCTAACATGTGAATCAATAGAATTACACAAATTTCCATAAGCCAACGTGGATTTGAAAGAATTTACCCAAGAAGATAATAAGCTCGTGCAAGAAATCCAAAGGCATCCGCAAGACATGTAAATAGTAAGAGCAAATAGTAGAAAACATTTCATTAAACATGTAGAGTGCAAGAATTAAATAATTCAAGAAAAATTAAAGGGGAAAACCCAATTTTCACCATAAGGACCCTTCTAATCCCCACAACTCAAGTAAATCAGGTTCTCAAACTTCTTCACATAAATTAGAAACAATCTCAACCATTCTACAAAGCTCTATCACAAAGAACATAACTCCATAACCCAAAAAATCATAAAAACCAATAGAAAAATTACTAAGTAACACACGCACATCAAGATACCATAATATATCACCAAAAAATCAACATTCTTAAAAGGAAGTAGAGATGAATCAACTAAAACTTAACTCATAAACAACAAATCTAAGATCATAAGAAAGGAAAGTGAGCATAAAATGCATATCCACTCACTAAAGACTTTTACTCCCTTACTCTAAGAGAGTCTTCTTCCATAACTCATTTTCTTTGCAATACCTTCCTTCCTCTAAGAGTAAACAATATATCATATGGTTAAAATACATAAAATAAGGTAGAAAATGGAAAACAACAACCATTTTTTTGTTAAATCTAGGTGTTAGCAACTTACCAAGCTTATGAAGAAGAAAACACTCTCTCTATCTCTTCTCCCAAGTGTTTTCCAAAACCTTAACTCTCCCTTACCTCATTTCAAGTGTTCTAAGGCCAGAATTGAGTAATATTGAAGTTAAATCTCATCACGCACACGGTTCCCACACTTAATATATATCTTTTTTTTTTTCAATTTTTCGTGTTTTTAGTGCTCCAAAGATTCTTGAGCGCTCCAAAGAATTCTCGAACATCTTGAGATTCTGAAACGCTCCAAATAATTTTGAGTGCTCCAAATTGTAAAAATTTGAAAATTTTGTATTTGGGGGTTCTTTTGGCTTGACTTAATTCCCAATGTGCATGGACAACCTAATCATACAGCCAAGTCCTTAAATTGGGCTCTAAATTATCCACCATCGTGAATTATATGGTCTTAGACTCCTCATTCGAGTTAATCCTCCTTGTTAAATTCTCACCCTTAAAGTAGGCTAAACTTTTGTGGGGTGTTACATGTTAACTCGTGGTGTGGTCACAAAACATTTGCTAAAGGTAGGGTGTTAATTATCCCGTTATATATTCGTATCTAGTCCATATTTGGTTTGCTTAAAATGAATATGAATCCATCTATGTCCGATACTTTTATTTGGGCTAAATATCCTAATCAGTTTAAATTATATAATAATAATAATAATAAAGGTGTAGAAATGTTTTGTCTAGGATTTAGTGTCCAGGACACTAGGGAACCTCATATGGAATAAAATGGATCGGAGTTAGATGAAATTTCAAATTCCTACCCATTTTATTCCATATAACATTCTCTGGTTCCTTGGACACCAAATCCTGGACATGACATTTGCTCCTTTCTTGAATAGACAATGTTAGTATGGGTTGATGTTTAATAAGGACATGTTACCCAATTAACAATTAGGCTTCGTTGTTTTTTAACTAGAGGTTAGGCATAGTACATTGTTTATATTATGGTTTAGCCTGTTGTAACTAATATTTATAATATAATATTGTAGGCCATGTTACATAGGACATAACATATGAATACCTTAATCCATTTCTCATCTCCCATTCCCATTTCTCCACCCCATTAACCAACTCCCCTTTTGGTATGGTGCAAATATTCGTATTTAGTTCATATTCATATCTGTTTAAAGTAAATATGAACTTATATATCCGATTTGATTACATGTCTGTTCATTTAAAAAATATCTGATTATAAATGAACCAAATACGAATCTATATACATCCTTCAACTAAATATCCATATTTGTTCATATATATATATATATATATATATATATATATATATATACCTAATGATTGATTTAAATTAATAGCCATATTATAATATTATATGTTGTTTTATTTTTATATATATTATTGTAAGTTACATAACATTATAGTAGAGTATATAAAAACTTTTAACATTAACCCTAACAAAATGGATATAAATATATTAACCTAACTTAATGAATTTGATTAATCAAATATATCCGTATTCATATATAATATTCAACTAACTTAATGGATACAAATATAAACCTCTATGTCTTTGATTCGATTAAATGATCATTCGTTTAAAAAAATATATGATTATAAATGAACCAAATATGGATATGCCAATATCTGGATCATATTTAGTTTATTTGCATCCCCTATTTTTTGTGAACTCTATCAATTGTCTTGTATCTCTATTGTTGCTAGGTCTGTATTGTTTTTGTAAATATCTACAAAATATCCAAATTTGATTTAATTCTTAATTGAATAAATGAATACAAATACCGACATGCCTACATATGCTTCGTATTTAGTTCGTTTATGGCCCTAAGTAAAGGATTTAAAGTGGAAAATAAAATAAAAACCTCTTTTGATGGAAAATATAAAAGAATAAATTTTAAAATGAAAACATTATTTTTAAATGAATCCCTAATTTTTCTAATTTTTTTTCGCATATATACTGTATTCTTAAACATTTTTTTAAATAAAAAAAAATCTTATATTTTCTGTGTAACGAAAAAGAGAAGAGAGATATTTGAACTCATTGAATAAGACGTATCAAGGGTGCATTTTGTTAATTCACAAAGAAACAGGGGCACTCAGTATTATTTAAAGGAGAGAACGGCGCTGGTCTGTCCTTTCCCGATAAGCCCGCTGATTGCTCAAATGGTGAACGCTAGGGCATAGGAGAGCGAGCTCTTCACTCCGGTTTTGGATATTAACCGCTCTTTTTCCTATTCTTCTTCGGACAAAGAACCCTAGCGTTCCCTCGTCTCTCTTTCCCAAAAACAACGAAAGCGAGATCTATGAGTTAAATTTCATGGACCATTTCCCGAGAATTCGTTCAATTTCGGACAAAATTGGAGGTCCGTTAATGGAGTTTTGATGTCTCAGTAGTTGCAGGACTTGCAACGAAGAAAGAGTAAGACGTGCAGAGTTCTAAGTTAAAGAACTCTTCGTACAGTTTGAAGCGGGGACGGTCTCCATAAAGTTCATTTCAGAGTTCAGAGTTCAGAGTTCGAAACTCGAACCACGGCGACGTAGTAGCAGGGAACAACAAGCAGCAAAAATCGCGTTCGCGAGAGAAATCGGGGAACCAACTTTGGTGGAGGTCTTCTCGTTGTTCTAAGCCATTTTGACCGGTCTTCGACAAATCGGAGGTGAAAAATTGCTCAATAAGTAGCATTGGTTGATTTCTTCCTTGTTACTTAGTTTTAATTTTTATTTTCATCATTCGAGTCTTCAAAGGCTTGGAATTGTAGATATTTGAAGTTTTGTATTAAAGAGCGTTTGTTTTTGATATTTTGTGATCCAGGAACCGATCTGCGAAGTTTGAAAAGTCCCGATTGAAGCTGAAAACGCAGATCCGTGAGCTACGAACAGCTATTTCTTCTGTCGTCGCAGAGCTAGATCTTTTAATTCCAAGCTTTCGATCTCGATCGAAGCAATTAAAGCTAAACGAGAGGAATTCACCTTGCAGCTAGTTTCTTTTTTTCGCCATTTTTACCGTCCGAATGCATTAGATCTGTAGCAGAAGATCAGATCGGAGTCAGAATTGCAGAAACGCAAGGTGGCTTTCCCCCCTTTCCTTCCCCTTTTTCTATAATTTTATCCTGGTGTTTATTACTTTAAAGCCTTCTAATTTCTGCCATTTCTTCTTTCCGGTCAGGAAGCATTAAAATGCAGAAAAAAGAGGCTCCGACTAATCACAGATAGAAAGGGACGCATGAGTAATAACGTCTTAGCTATAATAGTTAACCGCGTGGAAGCTTAAATCTGAAGCAGAAAAGCTGTTAGCTTAAGGTGAAATAAGAGCTCTTTTTCCTCCCCTTTTGTGTTTTTTAGCTTTCTTAAACTTCGTCATCTTTAAAGGCAACGCTAGAGATCTTTTTTAAGACATTCGCGTCTTAACTCTAAAGCCGCTCTTAAATCCTATTACTCTTAAGGACTGTACGTCTAAGCATCTGATACGCTTCGCAGGCGACTGAGCGGTTTCAGCGCAGAATAGTGAAGGAGAGAACCCACTCAGCTCATCCACTCATAGTTTGCTTTTGAAAGGACTGTAAAAAGCTAAACGGAGTTGCTGACATTTCCGGCCCTAGACCTTGATATATCGAGCGTAAAAGGGCTCCTTTATCAGGAACTGGGTATTGTGGACTCGTCATCAATGCAAGCGGACAGAGCGACCTGCACTTCGTAACCCTAATTCAGTTTCTTAAACTTGTAAAAAAGAAACCTCTTTTCTCTCTCTTGTCGGGTTCCTAGAAGAAGAAAAGAAGAAGAAGAAAGAAAGGGATGGAAAAGAGGAGAAAAACCTACAATTTTGTTCTAGTTTTCTCGAGAACGGCATGACAGCGGTATGGAGGTGGATAAGATTGAGACGCAACCATGTAAGTTTTCGAGGATCGGTAACAGTAGAAGCGATTCCAAGATAGGACAAAAGGCAGGAGAGCAATACCAAGATGAAGACGAAGACGGAGAAGGTAGAGGAAGAAGAGGGGGAGTTGGAAATGAAGTTGGTCATCTTGTTTCTTGGCCGGGGTCCAGAATTATCAGGGTTTCTCGAGCTTCGGGCGGGAAAGATCGCCACAGCAAGGTATTAACAGCGAGAGGACTCAGGGACCGTAGGGTTCGTCTCTCAGTCTCTACAGCTATACAGTTCTACGATCTTTTGGACCGTCTGGGCTTCGACCAGCCTAGCAAAGCGGTGGAATGGCTGATAAAAGCTGCCGCCGATGCCATTGCCGAGCTTCCTTTACTCAACGGTTTTCCCGACACATCGAAACTACCAAGCGATGGAATGAGGTACAGTGTCTCTCAAACAAGACTAGGTTCGGCTGAGGTCGATATGGAAACGGAGCCTTCTTATCATCATCTGAACCAGCAGCATGTTTCCTTGACGAAATCTGGTTGCAGCAGCACTTCTGAGACAAGCAAGGGCTCAGTTATATCGCTTTCCCGGTCTGAAAACCGCGTGAAAGCTAGAGAGAGGGCCAGGGAAAGAGCGGCAAAAGAGAGGGAGAAGGAGAAAGAGAAAGAGAAGGTAAAGACTCATGTCGCCCATCAACAGAATGTGAACCCAACTTCGCTGAGCTCTTCTTTCACCGAACTCCTCAAGAGTGGTGCTACCGGTGGGGGTTCTGATGACAATGGCAACAGTCCCACGGAATCCGCCCAACCAAATTTTGCCCTCAAGACAACCCAGCATTTGCCTTCGACACAGATGGATTACTTTGGCACTGGGTTTTTCGGGCCGGCGTCAGCTAGAACCCATCACTCGTTAGGGTTTTCTGGTCAGACCGACTTTGGGAACCCTTCTCCGCCACATTCAATGACAATGCCATCGCCTTTCATTGTAACCGGCGACCATCATCAGGAACTGCAGCAGTTTTCTGTCATGGCAGATCATCTTATCCCAGTGGCAACTGCTGCTGGAAGCGATTACAACCTGAATTTCACCATCTCTTCCGGCCTTGCTAGCTTTTATAGGGGGACCCTTCAGTCCAATTCACCATCTCCCTTACCTCACCTTCAGAGGTTTTCTTCTCCTGTAGACGGATCAAACACACCCTTCTTCATTGGGGCAGCAGCTTCACCTGCTACACCTGTGGAGAATCATCAGTTCCCAGCTTGGTTTGATGGCCGCCTGCAACTCTACTATGATGACGGGTGCAGGCATTCAGACCTGAAGGGAAAAGAAAAGAAATGAAATCCTGGAAGAGCATAACAACTCTGGGCCTGTCTTCTTCGTTGTTGGTAAGAAACTAACCAATCTGAATTTCCTTTTTCCTATATTTATGTGTTTTCTATCGCGGTGCTTGTTTAGTTTCTCATCTCTTTCTCTCCTGGATTAAGAAACTCCTGTTTCCCTTGTTGCTTTGAAGTTTCTCGGAGTTTCTGGCATTACGCATTTTACTACGGTGGTTTACTTTGCTTGTCTTGTCTGATACTTGCATTGATTGCTCTAAAAGAGAGTATGGGCTAGTTGTCTGTTATCTTTTCTTCTCTTTAGTTGTATAGGGAAGGCAGGTATCGAGCTGGTTACCTCAGCGCTTCTTCCTTTGCTTTGGCTTTGATGAACACACGAAAACCACTACTGTGACAGAAGTTGTTTTCTGTTGAGTCACATGGAAAACCACTCAACTCGTCCATGAGTTGAACACACGCACATGACATAAAGAAAAAAGAAAAAAGAAGTTAGTCTTAAAACTTGAAGGCAAACATGATAAAGTAAATCATCTCTTGATTAATTAACCGGCCGGATTACATGTATTTCTTACTGTGAAAAATTATCTGATTAGGACTGTACTGTAGGCATCTTTTTACTTTTTGAAGTTGGAATATCCAAACTCTAGAGTACCTAGGAAGACTATAACGTTTTGTGGATGCTTCTTTTCTATTGTGATAATCAAATCTTGTTCATATATGAGCAGTTGACCGGCATCAAGGTTAAGAAGAGACGGTGCCAATGTTGGTTGTGTTTTGTTGATTCACTCTGATTTTAAGGTTAGGATGGTGTTCCATGTTTTGGAATGTGGCCGTAGACAACACATGACCAAACTTCAATTATGATTTATCCTTTTATAAATTTCCAAATAGATCATCTTATCTTACGTATATTCTTCTCATATTGAAAAAATTAACCAAACCAATCTATCCATGTCTTATAATTAGTGGAACTGTACAGATGTTTGTGATTTGTTTTTGAAAGTTGTTGTCTCAAGCATCTGGTATTATGCTGGATGCTAAGTTGGAGTCACTACATTATCAGTTGAGTCATTAAATAATTGACTTATGTTACTGTTAGAAGCATATGATAATTAAAAGAGACAATCAGTATGCATCTATCTTGCAGATTTTTAAAGACCCAGGTAGCAAATAAATTTTTTTACTCTCTTTTTTTTTTTTGTAATTTATTTTTATGGGGAGATTAAATCATCTGTGAGATAAAGGGAATATAATTCTCCAGACATAAGAACCTTTATTTTACATCCATTTGGTTGAACTAGTCACTTAACTATTTTGATCATTGGCATGTGTACACCAGAAAGATATTTTTAACCCCATCAAGACTTCGGCCAAAAACGTTAGAAGTTTGTATTATGAATTTCCCTTTCAAAAATCTATAGCTTTGACACATTATTATTGGTGAATGATGATTCATTGTAGACAAGTTTTAGTTTTCATATTGCTTGACTCATATGCAGGCAGGGCTAGGCAGAAAATGAAATGCTTGATGTTTCTTTGTCAAATGGATGCCTCTCCCCTCTATTAATTTATAAGTTATAAGAACTTATAATGAATTATTTTCTTTTACAATTGAAATAAATAACAAGAATTTTAGAAGTCCTTTAACATGTCTCTAGCCATTTGGCTAGATCAAGGGTATCTTGAGTGTCTATTAATAGTTTGCTCAGGTATAACTAGGATATAGTTATGAGGTGTTTGATCACTTGGATTTACACAATACCTCTAGCCAATTGGCTAGATAAATCTATATTGCTTTATTTTCCAATACCCTTCTTTCCTTTTGTCAAACTTATTTTCTTTCTGTTTATCTTAGTAGATCTTCCCTAAAGTACACCTATAGGGACATGATCTTAAAGACAGATGTGACTAAATAATCAGGTAAAATAATTTATGGTTAGTACAAACTTAATAGGGACATGATCTTAAAGGTAGATGGGACTAAATAATTTATGGTTAGTACAAGCTTAATTGTGTCAATAATTTTGAGAAGTTCAAGATAATTAATAAATAATGGAGAGTTGTTTTACCACTGAAAACTCTGTAAACCACTGAGCTCTGTGCTTTAAGTATACCTTCTAAATAATTAGACAGCAAAACTTATGTTTATAATCTTGAAAAGTAAACTGGCAATTAGCACCAGGCTATAATTTTACAAACTTTGTGGCACCACAATTTGCAAAATTACAGCAACACAATTACACCATATAAGAGGATAAGATAGTGCAAAATTAAAAGGAGAAAATATATAAAATAACGGAAGAATGCTTAATTGTTACTCCTACTTTTTCTACATTCTACAAGTATCCTGTGATATGAACAACAAAAGCCATATGACATATTATAGTGGCTTTGTTTGCTAATATTGGTACTCACATGACTCACATCATGTAAATATCAAGCTTTAATCACGTTATTTGTGGTTGGTTTCAATCATTTCTATCCTTGCAATTGCTACAAATGTATGTCAGCATAGATTCCATCTGCTATACACTCTAATGTGCCCGGTCAAGCAAAATCTGAAAATTTTATCTCCAAGCAGGGTTGTCAAAGCACCTAAGTAGGTTCAGATAGTCAAGATTTCCTCTTTGAGCTTAATTTTGAGGTGTACCTCCTCACTTGTGTTCAGTTTATTCATAACTTCTCCAATTTCTGCTATTGTTGGTAGAGTCTGTGAAGAATATGAAGTCAATTGAAATGATTTTTATATTTCTTTCTAAGGTCCTCACTGGTGATTTCCCATAAAGAAATATTAATTTAATTTAAAGCTTACTTGAATTTCTTTATGTAAAAGTATGTAGAGGGTTATTGTTTGATGTTCTTTGACCTTTTTAAAAATTTAGATGCCTAGTTCTCTCCAATGGATGCACACTGCAACTCATTTTTAGTCTAAGCAGAAGCAAAGCACTTTGATTCTGCACTGAAGTCGACTTTTTAACAACCTTAGGCTTTTGGATGGGATCTAATAGATTTTTATAGAGTTAGCGCATCTCAAGCAAACACCTATCTTGTTTAGAGCACCCTATAGGGTATTTTGGTTATTTAAAAGTAATTCTAATAATTACAGTTGTCACTTTTTAAGAAATTAACTAAAATTTTTTAGAGGTCCTTGTAACCTGTCATTTTAGCGTAGGTACCCTCAAACAACTAAGATCTCCATCAGATCCATGTGAACAAAGATTAGCATGGCATACTCTTGTTCAATCCGGAGTTTGAAACTAAACTTTTCCTCAAAAGGATAGATGGGGTGATACAGGTGAGCATGGTCAATTATACCAAATCATTTATCATATTACATGCATTGTTTCTTATAGAAAACTTGAAGGATATGATCATTTTCCATCTAACTTTGGCCCCTCTTGCAAATGGTGCACGAGTCTTTTATGTTGTAAAACCTTTTCAAAAAAATAAAAAATAAAAAATAATAATAATAATAAAAATAAAAATAAAATCCTTTTTTTTCATTCATTATTTTTGTAGTTTTATCATTTTCAAGAGATTTCATCATGTGAAAAATGATAAAATTATACACCAAAGTGTACATGTAGGAAACCAGTGTTGGTTTTTTTTATCTTGGGAACTACCCAATCACCTTATTAAACTTTATCAATACATAACTGAATAGGATGCAGCTTAAAAAAGATCACCTTTTGATCAATTGCTTTCAACCTGATTGATTATAAGAATCCTAGAGTAACTAGGGTCACTTGGAGACAAAGAAAGTGAGTATATATTGATGCAATACAAAGGAGCAGATACCAAAAATTTGATGTAGAGTAATTCCAAAACTCTCAAACACTGGTTAGATTTTAAGTGCGGAAGCCAAAGTTTTCAAGAATTGAATTTAGTACTTCAAGTAACCACAAAAATAAGAGAAAATTGATAATAAAATTGCAGAAATAAAGTTTAGAAGAATGTAGAATGAAAGGAGAAGAAAAAAAAGAAAAAAAACCCAAAAAGAGTACTTTTTTAATTTTGGATAGAAAATCCAAAAATGACCAAAATACCCTTCTGATTTGTCAAAAAATTTATGGTCGTTTCTGACATATGACAGGGTTCTACAGTTAAAATTTCATGAAATTTCGATAAGATTTGATGGGTCAAATCAAAGAATTTCAGAAAAAAGTGATGGTGTTTTAATGGAGGTTTCAAGAGAAGAACATAAATAATGATTATATAGTAGTATAAAGGAAAGGGAAACTTAAGAAGAAAATAAGTGAAAGAAAAAAAGAATAGAAATATACCTTGAAGGAAAGAGAGAGCTTGTGGCTATACCTATAGAATAAGAAGAAAGAGGGGAGCCATGAATGACATCAACCCTTGGAGAATGAGAACATGGC
>JAOXJP010000008.1:15906910-15922586 GCA_025762735.1 Platanus orientalis | reverse complement strand
GTTAATTGACCGCCCCTAATTCCCACACCTTTTAGTAGTTTTAATTTTTAAGAAAGTAAGGTTTTAGAAAGTGTTATGTTTTAGAAAACATGGCTTAAGAAAGTTTAGGAAGTTTATAATTTTAACAAGTTTCTAATTATTTAAATTAGTAAGCCTAAATAGACACCCTTCCCCATGAATTAAAACAGTGAAGAATTTTAAGAATTATGTCAAATTATTGGATGATTTCCTAAGGTGTGATTGTGGCCATGTTCTCTTCTCCGAGGGCTGACCGCCATCTCTTAGGCTCCCCCTTTTCTCCATGTGGGTTGTAGCACACCAAGGTGCACACATGAATGCCTCTCACCCTCCACCTCTCTCTCACCTCTTCTCTCCTATGTATCCCTCTTATTTTCTTCTCCTTCTCTCTTAGTTTCTTCTTTCTTTTTCTTTCTCTTCTCCTAAATTCTTTTTAATCCTCTTCTTCTTCTAAAGATTTCCTGCTATTTTTCATCAAAACTCCCCATTAAAGAATTGTTTATTTTCTGAAATTTCATGATTTGAACTAACAAAACTTGTTCAAATACCATAATACTTGGACTGTAGAGCCTCTGTACACGTTAGAAACTATAGTAAAATTTTCGGGATTTTCTGACACATCAGAAGGGTATTTTGATAATTTTTGGATTTTCAGTCCAAAATTACAAAAACACCCTTTTGGGTTCTTTTCTTCTATTTTATTTTCTTCTCATTCTAATTCCCTCCTAATCCGTATTTTATCATTCTATTATCTGATTTCTAAAATTTAGAGGCTACTTTTGTGGGTTTTAAATTCCGTTAAAATTTTGCTTATGCAACTTAATTGGGCAATCATTTGAGGTTCCTTGGAATACCCTACATCAAATTTTGGCGTCTTTTCCATTGTGCTGCATCAACTTCTAGTGATAATCTCTTTTGCATTCACCCCACACCAGTCTCCACATGGTGCTAGCATGTGGACATCAGAGGGGTTTATGTAGAAGTTAAATGCATATGCAATTTACCAGAACAATTATAAAAGCCACATTAAACACCTAAGAGCAAGCAGTGTATAGGCAGTTGCATGCCACATACCGACAGTGACCCATATCCATAAAGGCTGTTCGAGGAAAGCATGCCTAGACCACCTCCAGTGTCAACCCTTTGATCGTAACCCCTTTGATCATAACCCCTTTGATCATAACCCACTGGAGCAAGAGGTGGATAGCTAGACAAGCCTGAAGGCACTGAAAGACCACTACCGCCAGAATAAAGAGAATCAGCAGCTGTAGGAGCATTGCGACCAGCATCCCTGTCTTTCAAGACATCATCTCGAAGCCTCAAAATTATCTGAACAAGTGCATCTCTCACATTACTAACTTCTCCAACCACCTAAACAAGTAACAGCAGAAATAGATAAATATAAAAACATCATTGGGAATATATATAAAATGAACTACAAGAAGAAGAAGAAGTAGACCTCAACAAGTTCATCATTGTCCTCAGCACACTTGGGCTTCTCAGTTTTCGAGATACGAACATCAGCTTTAGTTTTCTTCCTGATTTCATTTATAATAGAACCACTCTTTCCAATGATACACCCAATAATTTTAGATGGAACAAGGAGACGGATGCTAACTGTATCATCATCATCATCATCATTGTCATTTATCTTCCCTTGCAACAATAGAACAGCTTCAACTGCCATTGATTTTATATCATCGGAGGACTGCCAACAAATTGAAGCCACACATTATCAACATGTATTGTGGAAAATAATAAAGCCCATCTATGAAAAAGAGAATACTTGAGTGTTCAAGTGGGATGGTGGGAATTATCTTAAAAGAAATGTCTTCAACCTCCATTTGCAAGTAAAGTATCCAGCAGCTGAGACAGGTAGGAAGGATTTTGTTCCATCCTTATTGATGGTTGAGTGACTCATGATAAGAAAAAAAATAATAGTAAAGGAAAAAGGCCTAACCTCTGTCGATGTAACAGTGATGAGACACTCATCTCGATCAGCCTTGGTGTCATCAACCTCAACACGAGCACCGCTTGCCTGCCTCACACTTTTAATGGAATTGCCTCCTTTGCCGATAACACGGCCAATCTGGTCAGAGGGGCACAACAATCTTACTTTCAACTCCTCTGATCGAGAAGGAGCACCATGACCAGACACCATGGGAACAGAAGATGAATACACTGGCCATGCACTCCCTGTATCCATGTATCCAGGGAGTTCTGGTACATGTGTAGATCCAATGACAGGGGGAACAGATCTAGCAGGGGGCATGATAGAATCTGCACTAGGATAGAAACCTCCAGCTGGATAAATAGGTACATTTGATGGGATAATGATGCTTGGGGGAGCTTCTGGTACCGTTGCCTCAAGAGGAATCTCTTCTTTTGGAGCAAACTTGTATATGGTAGAAGATACAGCATATAATGCTTTCTTCACTGCTTCTGCATCACCTGTAATCTAATCACAAAAATAACAGTTCTCTGATCAGATGTCACTGAAGCAAATGAAAGTAATCCTTGTAAAAGCCATAGAAAAAGAAAAGCCAATCATCACATTTTGTCCATCCAAGGTAAGCATTCATGAATATTTCCCGTGGACAGTTTTTGAATTCAAAGATCAGAATTTGGGAGATCTGATTCTGAAGTTGTTAAAATATAGAAATTCTAAAAGTGCTTAAAAGACCTAAGGTTGTGTCTATAAGTCCAGATATGATGATTGACATGTCTCAACATGAAGGAACTAGGCTGAACACAGAGACAAAATAGAGCCCAGATCAGCTGGGTAAACTTATCCAGTAAAATTGATGCATAAGGCACCATTCAACAACACAAATCTTTTAAATTGGAAAAAAAGATAAAACCTCTAATATAGACCTGATGTCGTCCCTACTAATTTTTACCAGACATATATATAACAACAACAAACAGCCATATGGAGGTTTACCAAAACCAATAGGGAATCGTTGTCTTTAAATCAGCAAGGAAAAAGGGGATTTAAGTGAAGTTTGGGCGGTTTGAAAGAAAAGAAGATGAAAAATAAAGAAAAGAAGAAAGAAGAGAAGAGAAAAGTGTACCTCGTGGAAAAAAACCCTACCACACACCAAGGAAAATAGGAAGAGTTCCACTCATGGAGAGCAAGAAACCAGCCAAAATTTTTATTCAATCTATCATACCAATACAAAAACATGCAACCCTGTGTATAGGTTCAGTAAAAGAGCTTTGCCCTTAACGGTAGTGGAGAACAGAGAGAGGGACATTCTGATTTTTTTTTCCATTTTGGCATAGAGACCTAAGCATGGTTTTTGTCACTGGTTCTCTAGCAGAAAGATTCGAGGTGCTTAACTGCAATGGTGAAGAGGAGATCAAACAGAGTTCTTTGTTCTTTTCTTCCAAATCGGCAATGGTGTGAACAGAGGAGATTGATAAGCATAATCCTCTTTTTACCAGAGATAGCAAACATGTTGGTCACATTTTCTATTTTTGAAATATTGACTACCTATAGAATCTTTTAATAGGTGTTTCTCTTGTACAAATCAACACTGGGACCCAATAGAGATCTGTAAAATTTTATCTTCTTTTTTTTTAATAATGTTTGTTTTAAAGTAATAAAGTCCCCTTGTTATTTATGTTGTCTTTTACTGGTTTAAAGGATACGTGGCACAAAACAATGCCTTATGCATCAATTTTTCTAACTGCACAGGTATTATGAAAGACATCAGGACATTAGACAATGTCATCCTTTTTTTAATGAGAAAACAATGACATCCTTTTGGACCCTAAAAATCCATTATTCTAGCTGAAATCATATGTTTAAGATTATCCATCAGCTCAATACAAGCCATAGCAAACTTCTTGTTAGGACCCACCAAATATTGGTCCTCCCTCCCCCTTCAAATGTATGTATCATGATTCACTAAGACATTTATAGATTCCATTATGCATTAATAATCAACTTATAGATCAGCATAAAACAAGAACTATACCAGTAGGAATATTTTTTTCTCTTTTTTTGGGATAACTGAACAATTTTAACAAGAAAGAAGAGGATTACATGATATAATTACAACAGTATATTACATCACCTACAAACAACTATCAGGAATGACACTACCAACAAAAATGAAAGATAACCATGCACCCTAATTAGCCATTCTATCGCTAAAACATATTGTTCCCTATGGACATGAGCAAAGAAAAAGCCCAATAAAAGCACCAGATCCCTAATTTCATAAACATTAGCTAGATGCCATGAACCTTCTCACCCATTCCCCCCCTCCCCAATAACCTCCGCCAAGTCCCCTTCTACAATACAATCCCAAGCCTCCATTTTTCTTAATTCACAAAGCCTCCACTTTTGTGGAGTCACAAGTTCCCCAAGGACCACAAATGAAATGACTTGAACAACGATACTATTACTATCCCTTACCAAACACACCCAAAATCTGCTGGGCCCAGATTTCCCTTTGAGGAGCCATCAAAGTTGAGCATTAGAGCACCCTCTTGAGGAGGCTTCCAATGCATAGCAGCCCTTTTTGCCAAAGGAGAGTTGAGGGAAATGGTAGTGATCCAGTCTCTCCAGAATATTGACAAAGACAATCCTTTGATATCCTTCGAGATGAAAAGCCAACTTCCCACATCCTCTCAAATACTAGATTCAACCATTTCACTAGGCCTTATAATCAAACCTTCAAATATCATAAGATTTCATTATTTCCAAATTATCCTATATAAGCGCTGGAAGCGAGGTCCTCCCACACTTTTGGTTTGAGTAGACCCATTGATGGGTCCCTAGATGGTCCCACGTTTGGAGCAGATTATAGAGTTATTATACTGATTTTGATGGGGTTGTGTGGACTGCTTTGGAGGCAGCATTCTACTATTTTAACTTGTTTATATTTAACATTATCTACTACTTTATCTTTACGAGTTATATATAGGGTTGTGATTTCATAAGTCTTTAGGAATTAGTTTAATTTCAGAAAGATTAATATCCATATTTACAATAGGAGTCCTTTGTTGCAAATTAGGATTAGTTTTGGATTAAAGTCGTAATAGGTTTAGGATTTGATTTGGAATGTAATTTAGATTAGGGTGTGCTGGTCATGGGTTATAAAAGACCCCAGCAACATTGTTTTCTTCACTTATTTTTGAGCAATAAAATTTGAGTTTTCCTCGAGCAGTCGGCTGCTTGCTGTCTTCAAGTTTGTGCAAAACTTGAAACCTAGGTAGGGCTTTCCTAGATCCATTGTGGGGTAAGGTCTTCCTCACAGAGGTACTTATTTTCCTTCCTTCTTTCTCTTTCTTCTTTATTCATCTCTCTTCTTTATTCAAAATTTTATTTGCTGTTTAAATTCTGCTATTAAAGACCCTGCAAGAAACTATCAAGATTCATTCTAGAGAGGTCCTCTTGAGTTCCCAAACCTGTAACATGAAACCTACCCAACCTTTTGCTGTTTCCCTCCACATAAACTTCCCAAGCTCCCCCTCAACTTAAGCCTGCGGCTACTTTTCCCCCTTGTTCCCTTGTTGTTTTCTTTCAAGAAAACAAAGTCTCCATTGATTTAGCACCCTGCGGCTCCCATATAACACAACCCTTGCTGTTTCAGACCTGTAAATCAAAGGCCTAGTAGTTATTTCCTAGTTGTAGCCCCTAAGTTGAGTTCTCACTCTATTTAGTGGGTTAGATCAAGATCTCTCCAAAATTACAGATTTGCGGCAGTATTGGTATTTAATCCTTCACTAATTTCAGGCTGCAATTCCATTCTTCACTTAAATTTCAGTCTAAAATTTCATAGCCTAAAATCCCTGTATCTGCGGCTGATATCCAACCCATAATTCCAGTGTTTTGAACCTTGCAACCTGTCCTTAAAATACCTAGTTTCTGTCCTAACAAATCCCATCTAAATCAGACTTATAACCACCACAGTTTTGACCCCCATAACCACAGAAAACAGACTTACTTTGTTCCCAGATTTCAGTCGCTGTGTTGGACCATTGTTAGTCTACCAATCTGCCCAGAATTATTACCCTATGATCCTGCTGTATTAGCCCAGTTCTGAATCCTCAAAACCAGTCCCTGCTTGAACCCAAAACAGCTTTGTGTAATCTAGCTTAGAACCCCCCAAATACTCCTTTAATACAGAGCTTATTAAACCTAATTGGTGTCCTAATATTATATCCACTTACCTTGTTTCAGCCCAATCCTATACCTGTTACTGCTAAACCCAAAGCCCCATACTCCGAATTGTTATTCTCTTATCAAGTCTAAACCTGTGAACATGTTATCTGATTGCTGTTTTAATGCATACAAATCTGAACCTGAACCATTCTGCTAAGGTGTTTTAATAGTGCTTGTTTACTGGATTTCTATGTCTGAGTATTAGTCAGTAATTGCATGCATTTAATCTGATTTGTTTTAAGTCTTTAAATTGGTTATGTTTTAAGCATCGCGGAGTAGTTTCATTATCTTATTCTTCTAATTGGACTTAAGAGTGCTTGACTAGGGCTGGCAATGAGCCTAAGCCTTCATTTGAGCTCGTTTAGATAAACGAGCCTGAGCTGAGCTGCACTAGGCTAGGCTCGTTAAAAGTTTCTCCCTCTATATATAATAAAAGCATATGTTACATATAGTATAAAATCACTCATTTTTTTTATAAAATCAAATTTTATATTACATATTTTATAAATATTCTAAAATGTGTTTGTGTCACTGTATAAATTATAAGCTGACAAGTGGTCTATTGGGAAAACGTATGAAAAGTGTTTAGGTGAAAAAGTAGGTGTCCAAAAAGAGGCACCAAATTTAAAACACATCATGTGTCAATCTGTAACATGCCCCATCACTATGGAGGTTTCTTTCATCACAAACAATCATTGTTCTTTTATAAAACAATTGATTTATTATAAACAAGAAAAAGTAAGTACGTAAAGTTGCTAACATATTAATCAAATAGTAATTATGACTTATGAGACCTTTGATAGAAATGACTTAGCAAATGTACTACAATTGCATGTACTATAGCTGACAAATGATATATTTTATAGTTGTTTTTGATTATTTGATTTTTAATTTTAGTACCTCTCTTTGGCCACTTGATTTTTTAACCAACTTTTTATTATTTTACACTTTAACCTTTTACATAAACACACCCTCCGTAATGGTATGATGGAAGATTTTTCAAAACAATACCAATGAGATAAACAAGCATGAGCAAAGCTTAACCCTTAGGCTCATCACGAGCTTGAGCTAAACTGAGCAAAGCTCAGCTAGTTGTCACCCCTATGCTTAACTGAGAGTAGGAATCTTGTTTTTATACTCGTATTGTTTTGTGTACACTCCTAAGATCTCTAATTGCATTTGAATGTACATGCATCTTGCATCACTCTATAACTCCATTGGCATGTAAACCTCATTAAATCCTCCGGCATCACCCATGAGCAAAACATATTTTGAAAAGAAGTAATTCCAAAACAAATTTAAGAAGCTACAATTAGGGGTGGTAACGAGCCAAGTTGAACCGAGCTTTACCCAACTCAACTAAGACTCGTCATGCAAAAATCAGGCTTAGTCTCAAGCTTAGCTTAGCTCAGCTCGTTTATCTCATTGGTATTTCTTTGACAAATTTTCTATCAAACCACTACGTAGAGTATGTTTGTATAAAAGATTAAAAGTGTGAAATAGTAAAAAGTTGGTTCAAAATACAGACGGCCAAAGAAATGCACTAAATTAAAAAAAAATCAAATAACCAAAAAGAATTATAAAATATACCATTTGTCAATTGTAATACATGCAACTATAGTACATTAGTTAAGTCATTTCTATCAAAAGTCTCATATGTCATAATTATTACTTGATTGAAATGTTAACAATTTTACATACTTATTTTTTTTACTTATAATAAATCAATTATTTTATAAAAAAATGATTGTCCGTGATAAAAAAAAACCTCTAGGGCGTGCCACAGATTGACACGTGTAAATTTGGTGGCTCTTTTTGGACACCTACTTTTTCACTAAAACACTTTTTTAGAGAGAGAGGCCTTTAACGAGCTGAGCCTAATGCAGCTCGGCTCAAGCTCATTTATCTAAACAAGCTCAAATGAAGGCTCAGGCTCGGCTCATGACAAGCCAAGCTAGCTCATTGCCAGCCCTGACTACAATGAAGTTATGCTTCACTAATTTACAATCACATAGACAGAACATAGATTAGTGAGAAGATAAAACCACGGAGGGTCTTCTTCTTTGAAGTAGATCCATGGTATTTATACAACTAAACACCATTGCCCGCAAGAAAGCTTAAACCCTTGGAGGCACATGGAACTTCTAGATCCTTTTAAATGAAAAAAAATGGGGCTGGGGAGAAGCGCCTTGAAAAAAGACTAGGAGGTAAAGTTACCCAAAAACTGAAGGATCCAAATCCTTATATTAGAAACCAAATTTGAAAGAAATACATCTTTCAGACCAAAGCGTAAATTTCCTGACATATCAACTTCCAAGAAAGAGGCCTCTAAAGAAAGACAAATTCCAAGAAAGCCCCCAATGTATTAAAGTGATCCTATTGCCCAAAGAAATATAAAATCTATCATGCTGTCTTCTTTTGAACCACACCACCACAGAGCCCCAGAAGAAAAGGGGAACCACTCAAAGGGAGACCCAAATATCTCAATAGCCATGACTCCACCTTGCAACCAAGCATTTCAGCATAAGTATTTAGATCAAATTTATAAACACCAATACTTGTCATACTAGATTTCGAAAGATTTACAAATTAAAGAAATAGAGAAGCCACCCCCAATGAAAAGGCCCTAAAGAAACAAATACTCTTTAGCTTTAGACATCAATGCACACTACAAGCATTAGCTACAAGAGTGAATAAGAAGGGGGATAAATGATAACCTTATCTCAAGTCCTTGGAAGACCTAAAGAACACCTTGATATTCCATTAAGCATTACAAAAAAATGATGGTGACCCAAACAGCCCATGATCCAAGAAAACCACTCTTCTCCAAATCCTTTCTCCACAGACCCCATCAAGGAAATCCCAATCCACTCTATTATATGCTTTCTCCATATCAATTTTGCAAACTAATACCCGATTCTTAGATTTTCTCCTTTTTTTTTTTTTTTTGACAAGTAAAATTTCATAAATAGAGCATAAGGCATCCCCAAAAAAATAATTCCCCAAAAAAAACAATGTACAAAAGAGAAATGGATTTAAACAAAAAACAAAACCACCCAACCTTGAGCACATACAGGCTGGGCGATTACTTTTTACAAAATCTATCCAAATCCCAAAGCAAAGTAGAAATATCAAAAACATAAACCCACATCAATTCATAGAACCACGTGAACATTCCCCTACACAGTACCAGACAAGACCCAATACAGCATCACAAAGAATAAATTGAATCATAATTTTAAGTACGATGAATCTGAAACTTCAATGTAATCAACAATAGAAACCTTTCAACAACTAACTGATTATTAGAGACAGCACACGGTGGTTAATTAAAGACAAATAGAATTAATGTTGTCCAGACAGAAAAAATAGATCTGCAGAAGTACAAAGTCAATAGAGAATGCAAAACTAATAAGTGCATGCTATAATAACAACTTATAGTTATAAAAATCAATAAAGCATGTGAGGTGATATCCTGCACCACTCTTGAATATATATATATATATAAAACAAAGAAACAGCACATGTCAATGTAAAATAACTCAAATCATGCTCCTAGATGAAAACTAAACCCTAGAGATGACGACATCCACAAGGACACAACAGTTGACTTATGGGAAAAACTTATGTAACTTACACACAGATACATCTGTCAGTGTTATACTTGGATAAACAGTGCTAGGCAAATTGACCTTAACAAACTCAACATGTTAAAATGCCCATACAGTTTCTTCCGTGTGTCACAAAATGCACATCTAAATTAATACGCTAATGCAAGTATAGAATATAAAAGAAAATGTGTAATAGCTGATTTTTTCTAATAGAAAATTTAAATATCCCATGTACTTCAAGAAGTAACACAAACAATATACTAATAGATTCTAAAACAGTAATCAGATAAATTAATATTTGTCTGTATCAGCATGTTGTTATGAACACAGGTGCCTAATGACCAAATAATTAAAAAAAAAATGCAGATTCATTGACAAGACCCAAATCTGGTTCATGTGTGACTCATTGTTTACATGGGAAATGTGCTGAATATTGATCATGCAAGTCTTTTGTCAAAGTTATAGCAATTTTATTTACTAAGATCTTCAGTATAATCCATACATCCACAGCCTGAATTAAGTTTGACTGAGTAAATAATCCCTTCAGCAAATTACAATACAATCATATTTCGAGATTTGGTGATTAGGTTAAGAGTATTTATTTACCAAAATGAAGTTGTCGAAATTCATAGCGCATGAATGAGTGGGGTCATTTGTGTCCTTGGCTGTAACTTTGATGAATGCTCCACTCTTGCTTCTTAACTTTTTAATAGTGGCCCCGGACTTACCAATGACATTTGCCGATTGGCTGGTAGGGACAAGAATATTGGCCTCCTCCTTATCTTTCCGTTTCTTGTCAGAATCCCCAGCATTAGCCACCGCATTAGCAATGGCAGCATGCACTTTGAGGAGAGCATCCTGGGCAGGGCAGAGAGGCTCCATGTCATCATCGTCATCATCAACCTCCACATTATCTTTGTCCTTAACATAACAATATATTGTTATGACCCTCTCCTTAGCTCCAGGAAATGGGTCCACGACCTTAATCTTTGCCCGTGTCTCCTGCCTTATTGAATTTATCACTTTTCCACTTTTACCAATCACACTTCCAATAACATTGTCAGGGCAGAGTATGCGATAGACAACCAACTCACCATCCACTGTGTCATCCTTATTGCTTGTGCGTCTCTTCTGGTGCTTTCCATCCCCATCATTATCCCTCCGTGTACGGGATCGCTTGCCAGTCTCACCCATACCAGCCAATCAAATGTATTTCACAGAAGTGAAACTGCCTACTGGATACACAACATGCAGTATCAGTGAGCATCAAATAGCAGTCCCACTAGTTAATGTATGCACAAATAGTGGGCACCCAAACTACCCTTTTATGAGTAAAGAAAAATGATAATAGGAAACTCTAGAATAAACCCAAAAAAAGATAAAAAAGAAAAGAGGGAGAATGAAGCAATTGACAATACATTTCAGAAAATAAGCAAAAAAAAAAAAGCTATGACAATATTGCAAACTCAATCTTCCAATGGGTCCACCAATTCATCAATCTAGCCTGCTAAGCTTGGAAAGTCACTTCTTGGATAAAGATAACCCAAACAAAGCATAGCAATTGAATGACCCTAAACCTCCAATGTATGAAGCTATGAACCATTTCACCCTCCCATCATCCACATATTTCAGCCTTCCAAATTTTATAATCAGTTTGTGGCAAAATATTTAGCTATATCCATCTACAAAGACAGCTTAAAAAATGAAAGGCTGAACCATAGTTACCAGAAGCAAGAAGCAAGACACAATAAATTCTTGGGACCCAACAAGCAAAAAAACGATAATAAAGTAAATAACTATAAATTACAAGCAATAATTTCATCTACAATACAATAAGATAAATAACTTTAAAAAAGTATTAAAAAAACTAAAATCTATACTATGTAAGTACAAAAAATCAGAACATATAATTCAATATGCAAACCATTATTATTTTTTGGATCATTTCTCAGTCAATTTTCTAAACATTTCTACTCGCTTCTCCAGAGGATTTCACTAGTATATTAGATAGCTTTCACTTGGTTCACCGAGCTTCCCACGTTTGGGAAGCAGAATGGAACAAGCTTCCTAAACAAGCTAGCGAGCTTCCCACCTTGTACGAAGCTTCCCTGCAACTATGGGCTGGACACAATGTGTTAAAGGGCCAAGTGTACCGTCAACAAGCCTTGCCCCACATACATTAAGATGCCATCACCTTTAATGGCTTGAGAAATATCAGCCCTTCTGAGGATCCCAAAGCAGAAACAACATAGGGCATTCTTGGCTGTGGACCCCACCAGGTCCCACTGGGTCCAACCTAGCAGACCTCTTTAAGGATCCAAAACAAGAGACTGCAGCCTTAGACCCCACTTTCCTCATTGTTTAACACTTAAATTGGTTTTCACTTCAGGATGAAAATTATGTAATTGTGGTTATTTTCAGATTTTAAAACGTTTTGAGTGCATTTTTGTTTCTGAATGGGGCTATTTGTAATTATATTTTTAAGAGAGATGAAAAAGGGAACTTTATTCAAAAACAAAAAAACAAAAAACAAAAGACAAACAAGAAAGACATCACCAGGCTGGTGATTAAAAAGAAAAAAGAAATGCCACCAAAACTATAAGTCATCACACCAAAAGAAGTACCACTCAACCTCATCAAAATTTCCCCTAATTGAGACCCACTACAAAAGAAACTTGTAGATAAAGATCACAAACTCCACTTAACCATTATGCTTGGAGTAATAATAAGTCAGTTTGGGATTTTATTTAATAGGTAACAGATTGTTTGGATCACTAGTTAAAGTCCATTTACAAGTCTAGTTTCTAATTTAAGTCCTATGGGGTTAAAAAAAATGGCAGGACAATCAACAATTCTTTAAATAAAGATGTAAGCGCTTATTTATTCAATATTTTCTTTTTAAGAAAAAGAATGATTATGGCTAGAGAATCCAGATGTGTGAAACCCAAAGTGAACCCTAGGTAAGCTTTCTCTCTATTTCTATTTTTCTCCTTCTCTTCCTTTAATTCTTTATTATTTACTGTTATCTATCCACTGTTGGTTAATTTGTTGCTGATTCTTTTTAAAATTTATCATAAATCCACATGGTGATTTGTCATGGATCTCGCAACCAAGCTTATCTCTCTTCCCTTTAAATCTAGAACCCATCTCTATACCCTGTGGCTGACACATTGTAGCTGTTTCTCCATTTTAAAAATCATTAAGGCCCTGTCTGGTTGCCATGAAAAGGTCATTTCATGACAAAATTTTCTCAAAAATCATTTTTAAGCTGTCTGGTTGCCATAAAGAGTTAGTTTTCTCATGATTCTTTTCTTTCTTTATCTTGTGGGATTTTCTTTTCTTCTTTTCTATTTAATTCAAGGCAACCAGACAGGCCTAACTGATTTCTCATGCATAGCCTTAATGACAAAAGATGAATTAAAAAAATACGGCTAAATTCTACTGAATAAAACTTTCAGAGAAGTTAGATATGAAAGAATCAACTCAGCGCACAAGTAGATGAACAGCCACCAAAAGAAAAAAAAAGGAAAAAAAAAAAAAAAAACTATTGTCAAAAAATTGCTGAGTGAAGAAAAAAATATGAACTAATAAAAAAAGCAGAGCGCCGAGAAAGAAAAAAAAAACCTACATAAAATTACGAATCTGGCATTTCCAGCGATGTGCAAAACCAGAAAAAAAAAATGAAAGAAAAAAAAAAAAAACTGTAATCTCGAAAATTTTCTGAAACAGAACTACAAAAAAAAAAAACGAAAATATTACGAACCTACCATTTCCAGAGATGTGCAACACCAGAAAAAAGAGAGGACAAATGAAACTTTAATCTAGACAAATTTCTGGGAGTAAAAAAGAAAGAATTTTAATGTAAAACTTGGGCAAGAAGAGCACCTACTGAAGCAAAACTCGAGAAAAACCCAAACCCTAGAAATGCTCTCGTAGAGTGGGAACGCCAAAAACCCTAGAGCGAAGCATACCTGTAGTGAGTGAGAAGCCGAGCAAAAACCCAAACCCTAGAGAGTCCAGAGGCGTTGCAGCTGCTGAGCTTGTGACTTGTGAAATGAAAGCCTCCTTGGGATGACAGGAAGCGAACTCGGTTGATATAAATTTAGGGTTAACCGGCTCGTGCGGTATTTTATCACATGCAACCGGCGATAGGAGGTCGTGTGTTCGAATTTATCGTCTCATCAAATACAGGACGGGATTCATAACACAAGAAGAAACTCGATCCTGGACAAGGCTACACCTTGGGCGAGCCAGCACAGATTAAACTACACCGGACTGTGAAGGCCCACTACTAGCTTTTGTTTGACAAGGCCTGGGCCTGAAATTAAGCCCGAACTTAAGATTGGGCCGTGATTGGGCCACCATGGCCTGACCCACATCGAGGCTTTATAATAGTGGCCTTTTATAAAATTATTACTTAATGTTGAAATAATGTGTCAGTATAAAATTGAGGTTATTTTTATAAAATGTTTAGTTTTTATATTGAAATAGTAATATTGGGCTATATTGAGGTCCATAAAATTAGGTTGGGCCATGCTTGAGCCTTGAACCTTATTTTGGGCCCAAACCATAGTAAACAATGATGGACCTGACCTGGACCCAGCCCAAGCACATCCTAATCCTACTCTTCATCAGAATATAGATGGCTACCACAATTTTTAGGAACTTTGGGCTATATAAATAATGTCCAATGGACTGCCTTTAGTAGGATTGTAATGTACTTGTTGCCTTGTTGGGTAGACCCTAAAAGGGATGTCTTGGATCTATGCCACGAACTCGAAGATGCACCTGGAGCACCTATAAATTGCCATGTGTATCATGTTTAGAGGATCGGAACCACCACTTGATGGGTCACCCCTAATAGGTTGTCTTTGCTAGAAAACAACATGACATGATAAATTTTAACTATATGATTTGTATTTCGGAGTTTTAATATACTTTTGAATACATATGAGTACATAAGTAGTAGTCATTTATTCATGGTTGTTATAGCCTTATGTACACTGAATGAGTTACAAGAGTTGAACACCTTTACCCCTATTGTTTTTGTTAATTTAAACTATAGAATCATCATTGATGAATTGCACCTTCTATCATGCCCTAAACCTAGACTTGGATCTTGATCCATGAGCACACCAGATTCGGACCATGGTATTAAGATAATACATATCTTAGCCATAGTCGCTTACAATCTCTTTTTTTTTTTCATTTACTTTATATCATAACCTCATTTAGTCTTTCATTTATTTACTTACTCATTTCGTAACAAAAATACAATCAATTATAATCAGTTCCATTACACTCCATCATTTACTTACATGGATCAAAATATTGGGATCGGGATCAGTCTTTGGCGATCCCAATCTGATCCATGTAAGGATCGAGATCAGTCAATCCGTTATAGATCAACTAAAACTAGATCGCCTCAAAAAACAATAAAAAATTTAGAAAAAAATGTTAAAATATGTGTTATATTATTTCAAGGCTATCTAATTTAGTTTTAGCCAAAAATTTTATATGTTTTTATTATGTTTGATGTATAGAAATCAATAGAATCGGAGAATAATCAAATATTAAATAGAATCATAGATAATTAACAAAAAATACATAATTAAAGTGTAATGTCATTATATTAAATATAAACATGATGAACTAAGGGTGGGTATGGGCCAGGCCAGCCTGAGCCCGACCCTCAAATTGGCCAGAAAAAAGCCCGGCCCGAGCTAGGCCCCTCAAGGGCTCAAGCCCGGTCTAAGGCCCGAACTTTTATTGAGGGCCAGGCTTGGGCTTACCTCGGCCCAAGGCCCAAACTTTTACATACATAATATATATGTATTATATATAATATACTAATTATTTTAAAATTATC
>JAOXJP010000008.1:15864259-15877207 GCA_025762735.1 Platanus orientalis | reverse complement strand
CTACCCATGATATAGCCTCCAATTAGGCATCACTGGTTGGTAGCTCAAAATAACTAACATAATAACTTAGAGAAATATAAACCTCTCAGGTATAAGGATAAGTCTATAAATATAAACAACACTTATCCTGATTGTGATGTTTTATAAGTGTGTTAATAATAAACTCTTTTAATGCATTTATATAATGCACCTGCATGCAAGCTTAGAGTCTCACTCTAGTGACTAAGATTACATCACTTCATCATATGGCAGCTCTACATGTAATAGCCCTATAAGTGATGTGTCCAGCATCACCCATACCTATAAACTTTCAAGTCTACAAGAATTGGATAATTAGATCTCTCCATACATTCCAATGTGACTGACATCCTATTATGTTACTTGAGGACCACCTATCTCATCTCATGAGATCAAATAATTATCCATCTCAAGAAACAAATACATGCGATGATAGAATAAATAGTTATTATTAAATAATCATGCCTATATTTTATGTGAATGGCTTTGTCATGACTGATTTCCAACATTAATGAATCCCCAAGGTGGGACATAGGGAAGACAAACCTGTCTTCCCTCTTTGTCTTTTTTACGAACCCTTATTGGTGTGGGGATCACAACTCTCTCCATAGGAAGAACTAAGGTCTCAAAATTCTAAGCCTACCAAATTTGGTATTCATTGGGTTTCATTTGACCTACCAAATTTGGTATTCATTGGGTTTCATTTAAGCCTTCTAATGGGCCCCACTTGCTCACTATTTTGGGGTGTTTCTGCACTCCACAATTTGAGTCAAGTGGGTTGCCCGATTTTTTAATCTCTGTTTTTATAGTTTTGGTTTAATTCTTATTTTATTTGGTAGTCAATTCATTTACATAACTTATTTAATTTTTTCATTTCAATTCAATTACATTTAAGTATTTTACTAGAATTTTTCTTGAATTAAATTCTTGCTATCTCTATTCTATTTTAGTTTTTGTTAGATAACTTGTTTGCTAAACAACTTCTTGTAGACTTGTAATTTTGCTCTAATTTTTGCATAGTAGTCTCATAATACTGTCAATATGTTCTCTATAAAGTTTGGACTCAACCTAATGGGTGTAGCCCCCATAATGGGTCCCACAACCCATTGATTTCTCATAAAACTGTGCAGATTGGCAAACAACCCACACACTTTGGAAAATTCCAAATGGGATCCATCTATATCCAATAAGGCTGAATTTTTTAGGGAGCCTTCTAGGGTGTCAACCCAATTCTCTGAAAAATTTTAGGTCCAATGGACCTCTTTGGTGGCCCAAAATAAGAGAATATAGGTTGTTGGTTTCTGGCCTAGAACCAGTACGACTAAACTTTCACTTTCGTGAAAGATTAGGCGTACCTAAAGTTTAGACGTACTAGCCTAAATGGCTCATTTTTCTTTTCCCATGTGTCTAGTGGTCTGTAAAGACCTACAAACTCTTAAAAGCCTCTCAGAAAAACTTCCAAGTCTTTGGTTTACTGGAGTAACCAAGTGGGTTCCATTTGGGTCAGTACGCTTGAAATTTCACTCTTGTGAAAGATCAGGCATACCTAAAGTTTAGGAGTATAGCCTAAGATCAGGCATACCAATCTGAAGGGCTTATTTTTTTGTCCCTGTGTGTCCAGTGGTTTGTAAAGACCTATAAACTCTAAAAAACTTTCAGGAAAAATTCTAGATTCTTGGTTTTACTGGAGTTATCAAGTGGGGTCCATTTGGGCCAGTATGCCTGAACTTTCACTCTTGTGAAAGATCAGGCATACAACCTAAGATCAGGCATACTAGCCTAAAGGACCAATTTTTTTTTTTTTTTTGTCTTTGTGTGTCTAGTGGTTTGTAAAGGCCTACAAACTCTAAGAAACTCTTAGGAAAAATTCTAGATCCCTAGTTTTACTGGAGTTATCAAGTGGGATCTATTTGGGCCAGTACACCTGAACTTTCATTCTTGTGAAAGATCAGGCGTGCAACCTTAGATTAGGTGTACTAGCCTAAAGGGCTTATTTTTTTTGTCCCTATGTGTCTAGTGGTCTTTAAAGACCTACAAACTCTTAAAAACCTCTTAGGAAAACTTTAAGATCCCTAGTTTTACTAGAGTAACCAAGTGGGGTCCTTTGGGCCAGTACGCTTGAACTTTCACTTTTGTGAAAGATCAGGTGCACCGTACCAACATGAAAAGACTATTTTTCTGTCCCTATGTGTCTAGTGGTTTGTAAAGACCTATAAACTCATAAAACCTCTTTGATAAAGTCTCAGGTCCCTGCTTTTTTTTGAAAACCCTCTGTGGGGCCTATTTCTTGACTATACGCCTAAAATTTCACTTTTGTGAAAGATCAGGTGTATGCTTAAAAATTAGGTGTATACATGAAGATCAGGCGTACTGATTGGAAAAATCCATTTTTACCCTTTTCTGACAAACCAGAAAGTGAGGATGGACCCTTATACCCTAAAACCATGGTAAGCCCCTTGTTCCAACTTCAATGACACCAATTTGGCTTTTGTTCACAAGAAGAACCCACTATAGAACATTTCCAAAACATATGCCTGAACTTTGATGTATAATTAAAGTTTAGGCGTATGACAGAAGATCAAGTATACTAAATGCAAGTTCAGGTGTGCTGACAAAGAATGATCAAAATCACACTTTTCCCCAATTGCAACCAAACAACATACCCTAAATCTTAGGAATCCCAAACCAGTTTCAAGAGTTATCCTAGGCCAATGAGTCTAGCCCGGGTTGCATTGGCCCGTACCTACAGATGTCCAACTCCATCTGTAAATCTCATAGTTGGTGGAGACTCCAAAACAGGAGCCCATGGCATCCATCAGTCTAGGCTTCGCATCCCGCAAAAGTGGGTGGCCGGTCTTTCCGTGATGCCCACAACTAGCATGATTTATGTTTATTATTTTGATCTATGTTTAGTTTCGTAATGACTTTGAAGTTGCTAGTACTCAGATTTATGCTTCTTGTCTCATACTATCTATAGTTAGTTAGATTGCTTATAGGTTGGGACTAACCCATCCATTTTGTTTTTTAGACTGACTTTATCCTCAGGGTACACATGTGAAGCTCTATTTCGAAGACTATAGATCATCATTAATGGTTCAAGTTTTGTTTTTACCTCAGACCCTTTTGTTTAGATTGAGATTATGTTAGTGGACTATGTACCTTCCCTTTGTTTATGTTCAGGTGAGAGGGCTCCCTATTATGTAGAATGTTGAATGATTTGACATTTTGTCATCTTTTGGAGATTTACGATATCTTTTTCACTGCATCTATATTGACATGTTTGTGTTAAGTGACTTATCCACTGCCATGTATTGAACTATTGTGATCTAATGATTATAAGAACACTTCTGCAATTATCGAACTAAGAATGTGATTATGTGAGAACCTATGGATATTGAATGATGTTCATTGATATGACTATCAAATTGTAAATATTGGTGATCAAATCAATGCAACAATTTGAATCTGGGGTGCTTACGGATCCCATATCCAACTCCGGATTTAGGGGAGTTACAACTAAAATTAAAAGATTTTTCTTCAAAGATGAGGATCTTTCTTTCTAAATTTGGGGATTTTGCTTCTAAATTTGGGAGCTTCCTTTCTAATTTTTGGAGTCTTTTTACCCCTTGTTTACCTCATCCTTAAATAGATGATGTAACCCTACAATGAGATTTTAATCATTTCGCTTAGGGATATAATTGTAATTAAGAGAAAAAGGGTATTCTTGGGATTTAGTGTAGCTTAAGGGCACTTTAGAAAATCCAAAGGAAGGAATATTCTAAACATATTTTTCCATGTTGTGATTTGTTTGGATATTGCCTCTAACATTTTCAATAATGGGTTTTGGGACAAAATGAACTTTCATTAGTTTTTGTTTGGATAAAGCCTATTTCCTTAGAAAAATGCATTTTTTTTTTTACAAAACCAGTTATTGGTTTAGGGTTTTTGGCAAATTTTATAGAATCGACCTAGACACTGTCTAGAGCTCCCCAGTAGACGCTATTCTCCATTTAAGACCTAAACCCTATAATTTGAGGATTTCACAAGGAAAATATTAGGTCTATGGTACTAACATATGGCATAGTGGATGGAGCATGTTAAATAGTAAACAAAATTACCGGTTGATACTATCATTTTATGATGTTCACCTATTAATACAACTCTTTCCATTGGTGCTAGATTGACAAATGGTATGAATAACTTTGATTTATATTAGGGGTGGCAATGAACCGAGCTAGCTCAACTAAGCGGATGAGACAAGCCTAAGCCTCATTTTAAACTCGCCAAGCCGAGCTTGAGCCTAGATTTGAACTCGTTTGATAAGTGAGCCTGAGCTGAGCTTTACTAAGCTTAGCTTGTTAAAAGCTCGGCTCTCTAAAAGCTGATTTTATTATTATTTTTAATAATGTGTGTGTGTAGAAATAACATTGGGTTAATGTGTCGTTAGACTATTGAGTCTTTTTTTAATTTGGCTGTCGAGCCTATTATTACAAGCCTGAGCCGAGCCTAAGCTTTACCTTCATGTGACGAGCTCAAGCTGAGTTGGGCAAAGCTTGGCTCAGCTTGGCTCGTTGCCACCCTAATTTTATATGCATGTTGGATTGGCATTTGGTTGTGTAATGATTAGTTGGATACTTAATCCCCCTCATGCACACTTTATTTCCACCTCCATATTGTAATGTTACGTCAGGCTAAGGCACTTGGTGTATGAATGAACTTGTTATACACTTAACTATTACTTGTTACTTTTTCACTTGTAGGTTCAATAATTTTGTTTTCCTCAAGGGTGAAGATTTTGAGAAGTTACCCTACTAGGGATATGGAGCTAGTTTATTGAAATTTATAAGGATCTTTTTAAATTCTATTATTTTTATTTGTGTCAAAAGACTATATTATTTAATTTAATAGAGCCTTAAAATCTACTTCAATCCATTATTTGACAAAATTTATTCATTTGTGTAGTCCTATTTTTCTTTTGTGGTTTTTAAAGCTAATATAATAGAGAATTTAGTAATTTACGTTTGTTTCTCTATTTATTTTTTATTCTTTTGAATATCTCTGTATTCTCTTTTAGAAGTATTTGCTTCTATCTTTCAAGTAAACTATTTCATCAAAAATTTAAAATGTCGGATGCCAACAATGAAACAACTACTATGAAAAATTATATTGTATCCCCATATGTTGGTGAAAAAATGTAAGAAGGAATCCAAACCAAGTTAGATGTTTTAGAACATTCTGTGAGAAAAGAAATAAAAAAATGTGGAAAAGAATAATCCAAAATGTAGATATTGTGATAAAAAAAAATGAAAAATTACATGTGCTAGTTCAGGTTGGGTTAGTCACCTTAGGCATTACTTTGTCTCGGAGGTGTCTCAATTATAGCAAGGTGATTAAATCACAAGCAATTCTGAATTTTAAGATATGGACCACCAAGTGTGTTATCTTAGTATTGTTATTTTAGTATTCTATATTTGTGCACAACAGTATAAAATATGAAAAATACTTGAATCGAATAAATGAAACTACTTACTTAACTCAAATGATTGAAACTTCACTTAACTTGATTAATGCTAGTGTTTAACACAATGTCCTTAAGACAGATTCGTCCCTCGCACTGGTGCTTACGGTCAATTCGAATGTCTGCCTCTAAGGATACAATGATCTTCCACACACAGAAGCAACACTACAATCTTTGTGTTTGACGAACAAACTTGTGCTATACTTCTTTCTCACACTAACACTGACACAGATGCATTATGATTCTAATAGCTTGACCGAAAATTGAATGAATGAAATGATGGAGGGACCTCTTATTTTTTTGATTTTTCGTGTTTGTTTAGAACAGGTATAGGGACACAACATTTGATTTCAAACAGTCACAAATAACCAATAGTTGCAACTTAGTAGCCACCTACACATCCGTATAGAATAGACGTGTGAAAGGGGATGATTTAAGAGACACCTAGATGTCCGTACGAAATGAACATGTGTCAATAGGTGTGATTTAATAGCCACATGTGTGTTTATTTGGTCCAACAGTCTCCAAGGACATAGTTGTAAAACCACAACATTAGTGTATATGAGCACGCAAAAATTTATGGGCTAGTCTATGTGGGACTATTCAAATTACACACTTTTACCAGTGATCAACTAGGCATTTTTAGAGACAATTTCTCATTCACCCTTTGACAGTTTTGAGCATCTAACCATACGTAGTTGTTCTCCTCATTGAGGTGAATACAAACTCATGTTGACCCACCTCAAATGAAAAGTAAGTCCCACTTTTATTTTGGCTCAAACATAGCTACTCGATCAGATTTTGTATAGAAAAATCCAGGTGTTTTCAAAACCGTTTCCAACAAAGTGTTCCCAGTGATTAAAACTTCTCCATACCATTTGAAGTAAAGATAGTCTTGGACTCCAAAATATCTTTAATTTGGTATGCTGGCTTTTAAAAAGTTCACTAAGCATGTGAACTACCTCAAAGAGGATTGTATTCGCTCCCCTTAACTAATGCAAACCTCTGCTTCCTGTCAAGGGGCAAGCACATCAGCGCCGAAAAGTGATATGTGTCCCCCCAAAAAGTGTAAGTCACTTTTCGGTGCTGATGTGTCCACCCCCTGATAGGAACGGAGGTTAGCGGTTTTTAGGGGAGCGGACATAAAACTCCCTCAAATTACCTTGGTTAGGTATAACACCCTTGTGTCAGAAGAAGTCGGCAATATTGAAATGAGATTAATATTGTACTTTATTTGAAACTCTCATATATATTGGCATCCGAACCAACTCTCTTCAAAATGTTACGAGGCCCAAATTTCATAGTTTTCATTTGTGATAAGTGCCTCGTAGAAACTTGCCCTTTTGCAAATGAAAATAAACATGATCATCCACTTCATAGCCTTTGACCCTGTCGCTTTTTTATTTTATTTTTTATGAATGTCTTCAATCCTGTCGCTTCAAATCAGCCTATTCATTATATTTAGCATTGCTGGCCTCAATTGCCTGTGTTGACCCACGTATATCTAGTAACGGGATTAAATCTAGCACCTAATTTGGTGATATGCCATAAGCAACTTCAAATGGTGTGTAGCTTGTGATTTGATTAATGGTACTATTAAGTATATTTAGCTTGTGGCGGTATTAGATCCCAAGTGGCGCTTTGTTTGCACCGAACAAGTAAAAAATTACCCCCAGGTTCGATTGGTTACCTCTCGTCTATCCATTTGTTTGACAATAGTGTAGTAGAGTACTTGAGTTAGAGTGCCAATTTTCTTCCACGATGTAATAGTGACTCATAATTTTGACATATGATTGATATACAATAGACTTGGGAACCCCATTACAAAGATCCCAATCCACTGGTTTAACCTAAGGCCATGTCTGGTTTCCTTCAATTGAATAGAAAAGGATAGAAAAGAATAAAAAAGAACATTACACAAGAAAAGAAAAGACATGAGCAAATCTATAATCTTCTATCCTTGCCCTATGGTTATTTGGTTGACAGGAAAAAGAAATTTATGTGTTACAATTTTCATGAGAATTGGAGCATTTTTTTGGCAAGAGTTGTGTGAAAATAATATGGCTGCAGACAAAGAACACATTTATGTGAGAAAAATTTGAAGGTTGAAAATTTCTGGTTCATGGCAACCAGACAGCTTGAAATGATTTTCTCAAAATATTTTTACCAAGAGTCAAGAGAAAACCAGCTTTACATGGTAACCAGATGGGCAAAAAACGAACAACCTTGATAATCCTCCTCAACTGAACCCCAAACATGACTAAGGCTGAAAGTCGGGTCATCTGGCAGATGTCAGTTTAAACTTAGCTCGAAGTATAAAACACATCCAATACTTAGCCTGAGATTGAATTCAACCCAAGTCACTCACACTGAACCCAACCCACCATAGAAAAGTTGGCCTTAGGCTGTATTTAGGCTTGCACAAATTTAACAACCCGTGATTGTTAAACATATGAAATAATAATTATACAACAACAACAAACAGCCTTATCCCAACTATTTGAGATCAACTAAACGAATCCTGTTTTGCTATTTTGCTCTATTTAGGGTCATATCTATCGTTAAATTACAAGATATTATGTCATTCCTTACTATTTCAACCCAATCAATTTTGGCTTTCTTTTAGTCTTTCTAACGCCTTCAACTTGCATTGTCTCTCTCATCCTCACTGATGCAGTCATTATTTTTCGTTGCACATGTCTAAACCATTTCAATTGACTTTTTCTCATTTTATCACCTATTAGTGCTACACCTCACAAAGCTCCCTCGAATGGATTCATTCATAATTCTATCATTTTTAGTCTTATTACTCATCCATCACAACATCTTCATTTCATTTCCGTCACTCATTTTATTATTATAAGAAATAATAATTATATTTAATAAAATATCATAAAATTATTGATATTTTATTTGTTGTACTATATACAATATATTTGATATATTGTGTACGTCGGGACTGTCACACCATCTCCTTAAGCTGAGATGAGGCCTGGCCGAACTCGACCCAAACCCTACTTTGAGTCCCAAACTTCAGTCCCACATAACCATGGCTCAGCTAAAAAAAGCCCTAGCCCAGCCCATATATATGACCTTGGCTGAGCTAACAATAGCAAGCCCGGTCCAAGTTGCAGCATCAATCACGACATTAAGGGTCATGGCAATATGTAACCCTGAATATCGGCCACCTAAAACCCTAAAAACTGGGAAGGTTTTTGTAGTTTGGCGCCGAAACCGTGGTTCTTCTACTTACAATTTTACGACGTAAAGTTATTCCAATTTCAGTGAACCTTCCATCTTTTTTGTCTCCTTATTGTATCTATCGATCATGAATTTTTTCACATTCCAGTTCAATTAAACCCTAGGAAGAGAAGATGTGTCGATTTCCGATTGTTGGCCATGACCAGGAAAACTCTGGAATTCTTTGGTCAACTACGAAGAAACAACAAGTTCCCAGATTCATGGACCTGCAACAAATTGCTCCACCATCTTATAAACTCCAACTGTGGTGATTTATCGCTGAAGATCCTGTTCGATTTGATCTCCAGAGGGTACTCTCCTCACCTCTCATCATGCAATTCTGCAATCGGGTTTTTGTGTAAATTGTGTAATCTTAAATCTGCACAAGGTTTCTTGAAGTTGATGCCAAGAATCCGATGTGCGCCCGATATCATCAGTTATAACTCTTTGATTGATGGATACTGTCGTGCCGGAGATTTTAGGGGTGCTTCTATGACTTTGAATTGGTTACGCGGAGGGAATTGTAAGCCTGATTTAATTACATTTAACATTTTGATCAATGGATTATGTAAGCTTGGACTGGAAAGAGAAGCTCTCATGTGTCTTGGTTTAATGTGGAAATGGTATTTACCTAATGTGATTACTTATAGTACATTTATTGACATGTTCGGAAAAATGGGAAATTTGGATATAAGTTATGCAGTGCTAAAAGATATGATGAATTCTGGAATATCTCCGAATCTAGTTACTTTTACTTGTTTGATTGATGGGCATTGCAAGGATGGTAATCTGGACATTGCATTTGAGTTGTATGATAAAATGTTGAAGTCTTCACTTTCTCCTAATGCTGTTACTTACACTGCCTTAATTGATGGCCTTTGTAAGCGAGGGATGTTTGAAAGAGCTGACTATTTCTTTTTGAAAATGTTGGAGGATGGGGTTCAACTCAGTCCTGCTGTTTGCACTTCATTGATAGATGGGCACTTCAAGAAAGGGAATATGGATTCAGCCATGAACTATTTAGCCCAAATGCATGACCAGGGGATCAAACTTGATGTAGTGGGATATGGGGCCGTTATTTGGGGCCTATGCAGTAAAGGTCGGTTGAGTAGTGCAATGGAAATCAGGGAAGAGATGGAGAGGGGGGGACTGACACCAGACAAGAAGATTTTAACCACACTTATAGATGCCCATTTCAAAGCTGGGAATATGAAAGCGGCTTTGGATGTATACAGGGAACTGTTGTCTAGAGGATTTGAACCTGATGTTGTAACTGTTTCTACCTTGATGGATGGGCTTTGCAAGCATGGGCTTTTGCAAGAGGCGAGAGGGTATTTCTCCAAGGAAAAGGCAAATGAAATTGCCTACACGGTGCTCATTGATGGACTGTGCAAGGAGGGGAATTTACATGAAGCTGAGTTGGTCTTTAGGGAGATGTTAGAGGCGGGTTTCCTTCCAGACAAATATTCATACACATCTTGGATTGCGGCACTTTGCAAACAGGGGAATTTGGTGGAAGCATTTAGGCTAAAGAATGTAATGGTTCGTGAGGGTAATGATCCCGATCTATTCACTTTTAGCTCCCTTATTTGGGGTTTGGCCAATAAAGGACTTATGATTGAAGCACAACAGATGTTCGATGATATGTTGAAAAGGGGCATTGATCCTGATCCTGCAGTCTATGATGTTCTGATCAGAGGCTACCTTGAGCAGAATAATACAGCTGCAGTTTCAGGTTTGCAAGGTGAGATGAGAAAGAGGGGATTTCTCTCGTAACAGGATGTACAGTAGATGGTGACAAGTGATTCATGACAGCAGAACTTGAATTTAAAAGTAAGAAGTGCACCCAAACCTGGTTTTTTGTTTTTTTTTCTTTTTCAGATCCTTTTGGTTGAGAGTATCTGCGGAGCTTTGTTCTTCATATCAAAGATTGTAGAATCTGTGCTGAAGAACAGGATGTATAGTAGAAGGGGACAAGTGATTCATGACAGCAGAACTTGAACTTGAAAGTAAGAAGTGCACCCCAAACCTGGTTTTTTTTTTCAGATCCTTTTGGTTGAGAGTATCTGATGAGCTTTGTTCTTCATATCAAAGATTGTTGAATCTGTGCTGAAGAACAGAGTTGTCTCTTCCCAGGTAATGTTACAAATGACTGCTTAATGTTGCAAAATATTTTTTCTCCAAAAAAAAAATGTTGCAAAATCTTTTTATTCTTTTTCTTTTAGGGCAGTTCTCCACCATCCTTAGTTTTGTAACAAGTTTTTAGCTGCAGATATAAGTGGGACCTTTTAATTCAAGTGCATACACATGCCATTCGTCAGTGTATGTATTATTGCTGTGCAATAAAAAAGGTGATGCTCAAAATCCTTGTTTCTATCACATTTATCTGCCAAAAAAAAATAAAAAAGATCCTTGTTTCTCTCACTATAGACTATATATATTCTGCAATTTGCTATCAGTTTTCCATTGTTTCAATGGTTTTGGCAGATACTGCATAAGCTTGAGCAATGAAAGCTAATGCTGAATGTTGACATTAGAAACATTTACAGTGTGAAGTACTTAAAATTGTACTATTAAAAACTGGATATATTTCATTGGCCTATTTATGTGCCTTCATTTTTTTTTTTTAATAATTTTGTTCTAGGCATACTGTCATAGTGATCTTGTATAAGATGTCCTTTCATGAGTAGCATTTTGTAATGTTCAGTGTAAGGTATAAAGTTAGATATTAAACATTATTAGATATCCATAAAAAGAATATTAAATATTATTAGATTGTTCAGAATTATGACCACTGACATCTTAAATCTGCACAAGGTTTCTTGAAGTTGATGCCAAGAATCCGTTGTATGCCTGATATCGTCAGTTATAACTCTTTGATTGATGGGTACTGTCGTGCCGGAGATTTTAAGGGTGCTTCTATGACTATGAATTTCATGGAAACAGCCTCTCCAGAAATGGGGGTAAGGCTGCGTACATCTTGCCCTCCCCAGACCCCACGTTAGCGGGAGCCTTGTGCACTGGGCCGCCCATTCCTCATTTGACATTTCCAACTTGTCTTAAATTTATACTGACCAACGTTGCCACCAACACTGACTTTTTAACCTTGGTCCCGAGAAGTTTCAAATAGGTTCTAGAAAGTACATTTTGAAATAGGACTCAATGTCGGGGTCATAGATAGCAGCTGCAACTTAGACTGAGGTCACCCTGAACCCAACTGATTCAACCCAAGATTGTACATATGTTTTGTATCTAGTAAACCTCATCACAATTCACAATGACCTTAATTTATTAAATAAATGGGAACTAAATGCCAATAGCACTTTTTCTATCACTTGCAAAGAATTTTATCAATAATGAAGAAAGGGGAAGTACAACCAAGAGGCACCAATTCTAATCAAGGAAAGCCCCTAAAAAATGACACAAGGACAAAAGACAAGAATTATGTAGGTATAACAGCCTGTATTACAACTTCCTTTTGAAACCCCACTTTTGGCTAACAAGTTGGCTACAGTGTTAGCCAATCTTGGCATCCAACTGAATGAAGTATTAATCCGGAAGCCGAGGCCCTAGATTCCTAGAAAAAAATGTAAGGATCTCCAAGGGCTATTACCCAAATTATGAGTCTAATCAAGGAAAATCTGGGAATCTCCACCTAATCAGTCTCCCCAAATCAATAGGAAACAGAAACCTTAGTCCTTGAAGTAAAGCAAGATGCCTTGCTCTAATAAGCTCTCCTCTTCATAGGCACAAAATAGGAAAAATAATGTCAACAAACCAACCTCCAAAAATTCCACCAATGCCCAACGGCCTTAGGTTCCCAAAAGAGAAACCATCATAAATTAACTTTGATGGTACATTAATTAGGAGGGATCCAGGGACAGCTAGTCACTATGGAAGCAACAGTGGACTAAACAATGTTGCTTGATGCTAACAATCAAGCAAGACTTATGTATAGTCACTATGGAAGCAACAACGGACTAAACAATGTTGCTTGATGCTGACAATCAAGCAAGACTTATGTATGTACCCCCACAAAAGGGGTTAGATTTAAGTGTACATGTTATGTGGGATTATTTAGGGTCTTCTAAGGGGGGGGGGGTACAACATTTTATGTGTCTATGTAATAAGGCCAATAGTGCCAAACTTTGGGTTTCTTAGAGTAATCCCAT
>JAOXJP010000008.1:15814305-15832826 GCA_025762735.1 Platanus orientalis | reverse complement strand
CAAAATTCCTTCATTTGACCCGTATCTCACCCGTCTCTCGATTTCGGACGCCGTATCTCCGCGATAAGCTGCGATACGCGAGACGTACCCGTATCTCGGGTCCGCGATACGAGTTGCGATAACGATATTTTGAACCTTGATTGCAGCCTCAACATCCAACCCATTGTACCATTGCTAAAGAGAACACGTAACCAATGGTCAACCTCCTTCTATCTCAATCTATTGCAAAGTTGGCATCTACAAAACCAACTTCAAATCTTGACCGTCATAGCCACAACTGAAGTACCTCTCAAACAACAAATAATTCACTTTACAACAATCCAATGAGCACTCTCTGGGTTTGCATTTACTTTATTGACTGCTCTCTTTGCGTATGCAATGCCTAGTCTTGGTGCATACCATGGACAATATTAAAACTTCGTACCGCAAATGCATATAGTACTTGAGACATTTCTCCCTTCTCCACTTCAGTTACAAGAGAAAATTTCGAAGACAACCTACAACCAAAATGAAATGAAATACTGATTGGTTTGGCAATCTGCATATTGAAGTGACACAAAATCCTTTCAACATAGTTGTTTTAAGTTATCCAAAATTCAATACTCTTTCTATCTCTTTGTACTATCATCCCAAGTATCCGATTTAATGCCCTTGAATCCTTCAAGTTAAATTCCCTGGCCAATTGGGCTTTCAATGTTGCAATGTCATATTGATTAGTGTCTACAACAAGCATGTCATTGACATAAAATAACATGATTAATCTACCATTTCCACAATCATGGAAAAAGGCACAATGATCGGTTCCACATCTACGAAATCTCAAACTCATAATGAAAGAATCAAACTGGTTATACTGACACCTTATCACCCGTTTTAACCCATAAAGCAATTTGATCACTGACAAACCAAATTCTTCTTACTTTCTTCAATAAAGCCTTTCGGTTTATATATATATATATACAACAAAAAAAAAATGTTTTAACATCTAATTACTCTAGTTTCAAATCAAAATTTGATGTCATGCGCAACATAACACCAATAGTGTTCAAACAAACAACTAGAGAGAATTTCATTGAAATCAATACCTAATTTTTTAGCATATCCTCACTAATCAGGCTTTATATCTTTCGATGTTACCATTAACATCTTTCTTTATCCTGTCAACACGTCTGCAACCAATGACCTTATTCATATACTTCTTGATACAAAGCCTCTATCTCTTCTTCCATGAATACTCTTCATTGGATAGCATTGCCTTATTCATATACTTCTTGATAAAAAGTAAGTTCACGTTCCTCATAAATGCAAGCATAATCTTATTGTCAAACAAGAGACTTTTGATTTCTTACAGGCCAGCCTTAACCACATCAAGCATTAGCTTTTGCCATATCATTATTATGCTTTTCATAATCTTCTTATTCAACATCAACCACCTCACTCTCTAATATGTTTGATAGATTTAAGAGCCTTTTCTAAAAACTAAATTTCAATCGTTTCCGTTATTCTTAAGTCTAGGAACACCTTCTCTATCTGCAGCGGATCTTTATATAATACCACATCTTAGCCAGTAACAATCTTGTAGAAGATACAGTCTCACAATCTATATTACTTTGTTCCATCTATATAGCCAAGAAAATATGATGTTTGGACCTTGCCTTAGTCTTTAGCTTTTTAAGAACCCATACGTAAACATAACAACCGAAAACACGCATGAATGAGTAATTAACAGTCTTTCTAAACCATCCCTCTTCAAATTTTGCAGTCATGTACAATGGTAAGACAATGATTCAAACACTTTGTAACCCAACTAAACTCGACATACTCTTAGCATGGTTCATGCATCTGGCTAAGCCATTCTATTATGAAGTAATAATAACTACATACTACCTGTCAATGTTGTGCTCGCTATAAAAGTCCTTAAAACACATTTAACGTATGCTCATTTCCTTTATCTGTTCCCAAAGACTCTAATTCTCTTTTGATTTTCAACAAAAGCCGTAAATTTTTTAAAAGGAAAAGGTATTGTTCTTCCTTTTGAGCATATACACCCATGCTCACTTATGTGGCCCAAATGCCTATTCCACGTTATGATAGACTCAGTCATAGCATCAATGACAATAGCATCACCAATCATGGTATCCCCCTTCAACCAGAATAAGCTATCATCTAGTCCCTCCTTTGCTATTACAAGTGCTCCTCTAACAATCTTCAATCAACCATTACCATCCTTCATAAAACTTAATCTTAAACAAACTTTCCCAATGATACAAGACTTTTTTGCAGACCTAGCATGTGTCCCGGATCTAATAAAATATGTGTGATACCAACATATATTGTAATTCCGACATCTCTAATCTCCACTACATTGTTATTATCACCCATGTAAATGATACCCCCATCGCTGGCCAGTATTTTATGAAATCATCCCCTGCATGGTGTCATATGAAGGAAGCACCAGAATCCAAAATCCACTCATTTTGCAAATTCTCTCGTGAAAAAAACAAACACACACATCACCATCTTCAAATGAAACACTTTATTAATTTTTCCTATAATTTATTTGAACTTGAATCCTATTCATACAAATCAAATTCTGTTATTCAAAACTATAATCTTTATGCAAATGCCCTTCTTTTGACAATTCCAATACTTTACATTCCTGTACCCTTTCAACTTGGTTTCGAATAATTTTTTGAACTTGTACATCGTTATGTGGACTAAAGAACCCACACTTGATTTTCTATGAAACTCTTTAAAGAGCAACATGAAAGCAGTACTCCATAGCAAGGTCCTTGGTGTTATGAAGATTCCTAATCAAACCATCCTACAAATTAGGCATCGAACAAAACAGCATAAAGACATTTTCTTTTTCATCCATTCAAACATCAACTGCAGCTAATATACTAATAAACCTATTAAGGTGTTCCTGCAACTAGGATAAATCCTTCATCCGTATGTCGTAAAGTTGTCTGTGAAGAAAAAATCTATTTGATATAAATTTTCTTTCATACAGATTCTGCAATTTGTCCCACAAACCTTTCGTTGTGGTTGGTTTGATCGGACACATTGAATAAGATCAAATCAACAAGTGCAATAAGTAAATCCGCCATACCTATTGATCCTTTTTATGCAATACCTCATCCATTGTATCTGTAGAACTATTTTCCTAATCTTCAACAACAATTGCACAGTGCATAACTGATCTCATTGAATTTTGGCACCCTAATCTTATAGAACTAGAACTTCCCATCTTCAACAAAGTGCAATCGCAAATGCCAATATTGATCTTGTGCGAAAAAGGGCCTCACAACCAATGAAGTTCTGATACAAATTGTTGGAAGCTTAGAACCCACAAGATTAATAAGAAGAGAAGGAAAAAAGAAAATTAAGAACACAAGAATTTACATGGTCCAATAAGGTCACCTCCATCCAAGTGGCAACAAACGAGTATCTTCTTCTTCTCTAATCAAGGAGAAAACAAGATAATACAATGGTATTCTCACCCTCTCCACACAACTCAACCATAAGAACTCTAGAAAAAACCATATATATATATATATATAAGCACTTTTCAAAACTTAATGTTTAAAAAACTCAAGTCTTATAGAAACTAGGGCTTCACTAAGAGATGGGAGTTGTTTCCGAAAAAAATCACTGTCAACACTAACCAACCAAAAGGAAGAAGTAGGTAAGTACATTCTTGAATCGGAGACTTGATCTCAAGGCCTCGAGAATCGAAGCCTCTGCATTGTCCACCAGTGATTTTCCTTTGCGTTTTCTGTGCCGCGCTGCATGGGAATCAGGTACACCGACAAATTTTAACTGTTCGCGGATCTGTGAGATTATCCTTCTGACATTGCCCAGTGTGGCTGAAAGTAGTAAGAATCTGAGCAGATATGGCATGTGTTCCGCATCAACCGTCCTAATGCAAGACAATGCTATAGTGATCACCTTCAAGAACAGAGCAATTGGCATTCCATTAAAACAGTTAAGGTTGACTGGTTTCTGAATTTCGAATATTTAGCAAGAGCAGATTAATCTAGGTGAAATTATATATGCATATGGTATTAGAAAAAAACCTGCTCCTGCAACTGATCATCCAGATTCAGATTGGAAAAGGTATCGAGCACAGGCACAATAAGCGCAGAATCCTCTTGCAGCATCTGGTCAAGTGCAGAAACAAGCGTATTGTTATTCTGATCGCCGATAATCTCCGGCAGAGAGCCGATAATCTCTTTCTTAAGCTGGATAGGGCAGACCGAAAGGACTTCCAGCAACTTATCCGTAAAAGCCTCGGAATCGACGAGGAAATCAAGCCACCGGAAATGGTTGAGGATAAGCCTAGGGACATCCTCCTCAAGTAATGAATCACAACCAGTCTCCACGTCGAAATACTCCGGAAGCTTCTCGAGTAGCATTTGCTGGAGCTGCAACTGGAGAGGCGCCACCAGTAAGAGAATTCGAACCAGGCTCTCGCTTCGGGATGAACCATCGCGAGATGCGGACATCAGAACCCTAACGAAAAAGAACATATATAAGATGTCAGTTGAAAATCGAAATTGAGAAGGGAAGTTGGGGGTTTCTTAGAGAAATGAATCGACCTTCGGAGATTTTCGGGGCTGCGGATGTAAGAATTGAAGCCGGAGAGGAATTCGGATCGGAGAGAAGCATCAGAGGAGGAGAAGCGGTGATCGAGATGACGACGGACTTTGTGAGGGTCGGAGGGGAGGCAGGGAGGGCCGCCGGGGTTGTGGAGAGTGCAACCGGCGTCGGCGAGCACTGACGTCATCTTCTCGACGAGGAGGAGTTGCTCCCCATTTCCTCTCTCTTTGTGGTTGTCTTTGCTGGATTTGTTAGTGTTGGTGGTGGTGGGGGTGGGGGTGGGGGTGGAGGAGGAAGAGGAAGGTTTGGAGGAGGGTTTAGGTGGGGCGTCGGTGGCGACGGTTGAAGTAGCGACGCCGGCGCCTCCAAGAGGCTTCTTCCGAGTAGGAACTTGGTGGAGGAAAACCATATGGAATGAATTGGATTCGCAGCAGGTTCGAGGGAGGAAAATGGGGGAAATGCACTCACGTTTGGGGGCGAGAGAGCGTAGTGGAGATGAAGGGCGAGCAGTGGAGTGAGAAATGTGGCACCTTAACGCGCCAATTTTCGAAATGTAAAACGGAGGTCGCGGCCACTCGCGGGTCGCGGGTCATTCATAGTGAATCATATGATTCGACTATTATAACGGCCTTGTTTGGATGCCACCTGTAATATAATCACTTTGTTTTAAATTCTCAAGGCATTTGTGGTAATAAGATGATGGTTCAAAATGAACTCATTCAGATTTATATTGACTTGTTAAGGGTAGTGTTGATATGTAATCATTTCATTTCAAATTTTCAAGGCATTTGTAATCATAAAATATTGGCTCTTAATGAACTAATTCTGATTCGTTAACTAAAATTAGAAATGAAATCATTCTAGGTTTTTTTATAAAATGAATTGATGTATGTTATCAACTATAAATCTGAATGAGTTCATTATGATTCTATGAACCAATGCCTTGCCTTGCGGCTACCAAAGAGCACTGCATCCGCTCCCCTGTAACTAACGCTAACCTTTGCTTCTTGTCTGGGGGCGCATATATCAGCGCCAAAAAGTGATATGTACCCCCCCCCAATAAATGTAAATCACTTTTCAACACTGTGGTGTCCGCCCCTTGATAGGGAGCAGAGATTAGTGACTTTTAGAGGAGAGGACACAATTTTTCCTCAGCAGCTACGAGTGCCTTCGAAAGTTGAAATGAAATGATTACATAACATGTGGCTGCCAAACATAACCTAACTAAAGATGAAATCAAGACAATTTAGGTTTTTTCTAAAATGAAAACACATATGCTATCATTCGTATTTTGATGAGGAGTGAAAATCAATCCATTAACAAATCTAAATGAATTCATTTTCAACCATCACAGCTTTGAATGCCTTGGGAATTAGAAATGAAGTCACTCATGTCTTTTCTCAACCTTCAATTTGCATCATCGTGGTATTCATTAAAAAATAAAAACCAATAACAACAACTGCAGTATTCCTCCTTAGTGCACTCTTTGTTATACATGATTTAACTATCTTAATTGACTTTTCTCATTCCATCTACTGTTGCGGAATTCTTTTTAATAGATTCATTTCTCTAAAACAAAATACAATAATAATAATAATAATAATTGCATTTTTTATTGTTTCCCTTGTAATCATGCTAATCATCAATCTTAAAACCCTCATAAGTTATACTCAATCTATGTATGTGTTATTTTTTTAAGTGTTCATCATACAACATGCTTGAAACACTCCACTACATCCACCTTGTCCTAATTTATGGGCTACATCCTCCACATCTCACTCCTTATGGCTAATTATACCAAGATAACAAAAATGGCCGTGAACATTAATCTTAACTACTAAATCAATGTTCTCTTATTTTTACTATGTTTGTATTTCATATATTTTATTTCAATCGACTTACCTATGGATTCTAAATTACTCCATAAAACTTGGCATTTACCCTATCTTCTTGTTGATCAAAACTACATCATCAGACAGCAATTTTCCACAAGTCCTCTTGTGTGTGTGTGTGTGTGTGTGTGCGCATAGCCAACTCATCCATAAATAATGCTAAATATATATGGACCCGATAATGACCAAATGTAAACCTACCATGAGTGAGAATTTGTTTGTTTCTCCCCCATTTGTTCACACAAACACACACACACACACACCACTTAATTAGGTTAATATATCCACTTGAGACCCTTTTCTTTTCAAAAATTCACTAGATGATCACTCTAAATACCATATCATATGCTACTTATAAGAAACAAAAATCATGTGAAGATATTTCTTATTCTTTTTATATTGGTCCTCAATTGCTAAAGAAAAATAAATATTTCATTAATTATTCTCGCTGGTGTAAATTCAAATTGATTTCTATATTCCCTAATTATATGTTATATTCTACAACTCCGTGCTTAGTCACTCTTTATAAGGTTTATCATGTCTCAAAATCTTGATTCCACAGCAATTTTGTGCAATTTTGGGGATGTCCATTGTTCATATAAATAGGCATTATAGTATATATTTCCTCCTCATTCGATATTTTTCTTGGCTTCTGCAATATTTTCAGTCAATTTAGTGAATTAGGACAACCCATTGTCTCCCATGCTTTTCCAAACATCAATTGGGATATAATTAATTCGTAGACCTTCATTTTTTTCATTTTCTACAATGCCATTTTAACTTTAAACAGACTATTCCCAAGAAAGTAGTTATGATCTCCTTTCTCATTGATGCAACTAATTCCTCCTAAACCATTTTTTCTAATGTAATCTCCAATTAATAGTTTTTTTTTTTTTTTTTTAAGATATCTCCCTCACCACATGACTATTTGATCCTCACACTTGATCCATCTAATATAATATAGTTCTACACATTACAAATTCTGCTACCTAATAATTTTATTAACTTACAACAAAATTCACCACACATCTTACATTTAGCATTGTCTATTGCTTTCTTAATTTCATTTTTAGCTCTTTAATATTGTTGTCAGAATCTTTTTCTTGTGTGAGCATGCCAATGCCATGTTGGCATGAATTTCTTTCTCACCTTTAACTCCAAGCACCAAGTTAAGCCGTAAGATCTATTGTTATTCCTGGACGTTTGATCAACAACCAAATCAAGAAAAATTAGGTAATTACGAGGAGGAAGTTATCCTCTTAACGAGTTATTTTTTATCTCTAGATTGATGACTTCTTGAAACCACAAAACCATAACATTGACAAAAATATATATACAAACTTGCCAAAATGATACTTCATTTATGGAATAAAATACCTACAACATGTTTAAAACAACCTAAGAGAGATTATGATAATGGTGTAGTAATTCAACATAACAATGGCATGGGACAGTGGTGGTGTTGTTGTAGAAACCCAGCATAATGATACTGTTGCAGACTGAACATATGAGAATGATGGCTTTGTTGCTACAACCATGAAACGTTGGAGACATGCTACAACCTATAGAAATTGTGGTAGAAGATGGTGATGATGCAACTTGTGGAGGAATCAAATCAACTCCAAATGATAGAAGGATGATAACTCACTTGCATAAGAATTAAATCAACTCTAAGGGATGGAAGTATCGTGGTTGGTGTGCTTGTAGAGGAATAAAACCAAACTCTAAATAATGGATGGGTTAAAACCCACAAAGGAATCGAATAAACTCTAATAGGATTTCCTGTAGGAGGAAACTAAACCAAATTATGGTAAGAGTCTCCCATGATAGAGGAATTAAATCAACTCTAGTAGAATGTAGGAGGAATACTAAAGTAAACTATGATAAAAGTATCCCATGGGAGAGAGGGAAATAAAAACAACGTTTCACCATGCTTGTGTTTGTGTTGGAATATGGTCTTTTTTTCTCTACAATTTGTTGGTATTTGTAGATAAATGGTAAATTACAGTCAATTATCAGTTGTTGTCATATGTCCTATGATTGCAATATTAATCAGTTACAGAACTCGTCTCTTGGATACTCCTTTTGCAATTTGTCATAGTAACTAAAACCAACTTCTCTTTGATTTCCTCCAATATCTTTTTGCCACATGTTTGGAGGTAACTGTTGTTTCAAAATTCGTCCAATATAATCCTACCACCTATTTAAGTAAATGTTGTCTCAAATTTCTTCCAACGTAATTTTGCCACTTATTTTTATAATTGGTGTTTCTTTAAATTTCAAATTTCTACCAATCATAGTCCGTCATCTATTTTTGTAATTGATATTGGATTTCCACTAATGATATTTTGTCATCTATACTTATAACTGATGTCGGATTTCCACTAATGATATTCGGTCTAACAAATATCGGATTCCCCAAATGATATTTCACCATTTGTTATTGGCAATAATATTCTGGTGTAAGCAATGTCTATTTTGGTTTGACAACAAGTGATGGTTTGCCTTTTGTCCCATATTTTAAAATTCTAAATCATGACACCTCAATTGTTCATTTTGTGTCACAAGTCTTAATTTTAACCATTTGGTTAGGCAATGAATATTTTGACGTCAACAAATACCTTTCAAGAAATTCATGCGTAGTCTTTTGTCAAGCAAAATGAGACCTTTTAACTTAAATTGGTGTTTAAGCTTCATAATTGGACCACCAAATTTCTTTAGATAATTGTCATATCCATATGCTTTTTATGTAACCTTTTCACAATTCTTTTAATATACCAAGCTCTCCCACTCCACAATGCATTAGTTTCTTTTACAAAATGCATTCCCATTTTGTGTGATATATATATATATATATCCTACTTCGATTCCACCATCCAATTCCTTGGTAATCTATATTTCATTTCCATCTATTTGATATTTGAAATAAAAAATCACTTTTCTATGGTTGGGCTCTCTATCGGGATAAAGTAGTCCTTACATGATATTTCTTATGAGGAAAAAAAAAAGTCTATTTAACTCCACTTTTAAAAGTCAATTAGTCTTATCTTTTTGGAGTATGTATTTGTCATTGCAAGATCATATTACCATTATGAATATTGTGATTGCATTTCTTGTTTCATTCATTTATTTAAATTTGTATCTTTTATAAACTCGTGTGCCATTTGTTGTCTTTCCCTAGATGTCCATTTAATTCACATATAATAAATACTATATATTCCTAAAAAATTGCTTGAATTAATCCATCAAATTTTCTTAAAATTACATTTTAATATTTTTATGTAATCTTACTTCAGATGCATATACACTAATTATGTTAACATAAAAAAAAAAAAAAAATTACTTATTCGACCACTTTTCCTTTTAACATTTATAATTTCATCATTTAGACATTTATTCATAGTTTTGGAAACCGTATCAGACTGGACAGTCGGATTCAGTTTAACCGGAACCAGCACTTTAAATGGTTCTATAAAAGCTTAAAATTGTAATCAGCCAAAAACCACATATAACTAACAAAACCGGTCAAAATCGATGAAAACCAGTCAATTTCTTATGAACCAAATTCTAATAAAACCAACCGTTTTTTATTTTATTTTATTTTATATTTTTAACAAATTAAGATTTTTTTTAAAGAAATGTGTCTTCCAAATTCCAAACCCACTTTCCATGAATTGTTTTATTTTTGGTAATCTATTACATTTTTCAGTATGTCTAAATATTAAAAATCCAGTCATAAGCCTTTTAATGCATTATAAATAGTTTTATTTTTTAGTATTTTATTATTATTTTGCTTTTGATTGAAACGAACCATGGTTAGATCATGTAAACCAATTGTTGAATCCGGTTGGACCTGAACCATCCACCTTACCGGTTCAATGCCTGGTCTGGTTCACAAAACTATGCATTTATTTGCTTTTATTTCTATCCTATTTCTATTATTATACTCTTGTATGCCAAAGTTTTGTAGCCACAATCATTTTAGATGTTTTCCCTTTCCACAGTCTTGTGTACATATTCTATATTGACTCCCATCCATTATTTCTGTCAACTTCGAACTCTTACCCCATGTAATGATCCATGCCCTAGTTATTCGAGGATGACCAGTGGCTTAATCTTTTAGATCATTTAATGGGGACTTTTGTCAGCGTTCTTATTTTTTCAGAGAGAGAGAGAGAGAGAGAGAGAGAGAGCACTTCATATAGAGAACTCACATTCTTCCCAATTAAATCCCAGCCCCACTTTCTGCAACAATTCTACATTTCCCTTGAAAGAGGCACCCTTATGAAGGTTCACAAGTGGTTGATCTTGACATTTAGTGGTGGGGTGCTCTCCTTTTCCTTATTTCGAACGAACTTCCATTAACAATTGAGCATACACGACTTCACCTTTTTTTTTTTAATTACGAAATAGATGTTCTGTCCAGGACACCAGGTGACTTCACATGAAACAAAATGGGCAGGGCTAATATGTAATTTTAAATTCCCACCCATTTTATTCCAAATAAAGTTATCTTATGCCCCGGACACCATCCTGGACACAAAGTCCAGGACAGGAAATCTGCTATATTGTTTTCGGAAAGCATCGAAAGAACCTTTAAAAGTCTTTCAAATTGCAAAACCGAATTAAATAAGTCACTTTACCAATCTTCTTTTCATTGACTGAATATATAGACAATGAGATAGAAGTTTGCATCCTATAGAAGCCAGAGTTGCTTAATAGGAACATCAAAGTTAGCATGCCAAGATAACATCTTTCCAATTTTTTTGGTGGTAACATGGCAATAGGTACAACAGGGGGTGCACGAGCCAGGGAAGCTTAAGGCAGTACCGGGTTTCAACCTTGAAGGCTTTAACTTTGTTCGATCAGTGTGCAGACTGACCAAGTGGGCATTAGCTTTTCTTCTTCTTCTTCTTCTTCTTCTCTCTCTGTTTTAAATCAGTATCCCGTCTACCCCTCCCAGCATCCCCTTAGTTATGGGACCGGCACTGAATAATGACCTTGTTTTTTTAATCAAGCAACGGCTGATAACATGGCAATAAGTAGCTAAACTAGATGGCCAATTGAAAGGTTGGGGGTTGACCATGGTAACAATCCAGTTAGTTATACTTCATATATAAGAGTATATACTCATTATATGGCCATATATTGTGAAATGCTTGCTTCTGAAATTGTATATTTACAAGCATGCTCTTACAGATGTAACACCGAAAAAGAGGGTTCTATTTTTCTGGCTCAAGGTGGTGAAAAAAATCCACGAGGAATAAAGTTATGGGGAATAGAAAGACAAAATATACTCTAGTCTCAAAGACAACACTAAAAACTACAGGTTCCTGTACATGATTTGGTAAGGGATCAATGAACATCTCGCTTCTTGGAGAGGATGGTAGTTTCCTGTGTTTCATTTACAAAAAAAGACAAGGACTAACTGCAATCAGAAAAGATGGATCATGCCAGGTAGTTGTATATCTGTGGATTATTCTTGTCCCGCTCCAGGTACTCTCTGTCAATGAGGCTTTCTATCCTTTTCTTTAAATCAGCTGGCTTTATTGGAAACTTGAGCTGTGTAATCAAACCCAAAGATAAGTTGGTCCACTCTCATATGTCAGTCACATCCAAAATGACTGAACGTCCGAGGACAAGAGAAAAAATGCTTTGCGGAGAACACATTTCATGTCTAAATAGAGACCAAAAAAGTAAGAAAATTGATCATCAAATGATTATGGTTACCTGCTGGAAGAGTTCAGTTATCAAGAGTGTGTGGCTTAGCACTTTCCTTGTCTTCATTATTCGAACAATAGCTGCATCAACCTGCAATAAATACAACAGAATCCGATATGTCATTCAGCTAGTTCAAGGCTTCAACCAACAACTGCATATGGTTTACAAATCAGTAGAGAAGCTAAATGAGGGTGAACCTGATATTGACGGTCCTGGAATACTCTCTCGGTGGTACTTGTGTTCTCTTCCACTGTCTCCTTCATCTGGATTGCGTTTACCTGCTCACAAGATCAAGTTAGGCCCCTGCCTCGAGCTTTCAAACTCCAGTGCCTGGTACTACTTCTAACAAATAGAAAGATTTACCTTTATACGGTAGAGAGGAGCATTAAATTCTTCATTGAATACAAATGAGTCATGGTCCTCCACTTCTCTTCCTTTGGGGAACTGTAAACATCCCATAAAATTTCCAGATAAACAAAATAATATTCAAAAAATTGTAAGAAGGCACATATTTCAAAGGGGCATCCACCCACCTTCAGTAGTACACGAACTTTTCCACATGCAAGTGACTGAAGAGTCCTTCTCAGTTCTTTATCCTCGATCCCAGTAGAGTCCCTGATGTCTTGAAAGCTGAGCTTTTGGGCATCGTTATACAGCATCAAAACAACAGTCTGGTAAACCATATATCAAACCCATCCAAAAAGATAATAGCTTTAGTGGACGAGGCATTGGTAAAACAGATGATAACAGAAGCCAAGACTCAACAAAAAGATGAAAAAAAAGGAGGGCAAACCTACCTGAAATAGCGACACTGCCAGCTCCTTTTTGCCTTTTGGGAACTCGGCTTTCAATACACAGTGACCTAGTGAATTTTGCCACATTAAGCGCCTCCCACTGTACTTGCTCAAGTAGAACTCCTTGAAAATGTCCTGTTGTACCAAGAAAAGGAAAATCATTAGGCAATTATATACACAAGAGTCTATAAAAGTCTATTTGTTAAGAAAAGGTATGCAGGTGTCCCTAAACAATTTCTGCCTGACCTGATAAACATTCAGTTCATGTGGAAGCCGAACATCCATGGGTGGATATGTAGGCCAGTACCTGCAGCAACAAACCAAAAACAAAACTTAATTTTTATTTATTTATTTTTCCAGAAAATGAACGGACTTAAAAAGCCACTTTGTGTTTTGACATGGAATAGGAAGTGAACAAGCATTGAATCTAAGTGTATAAGACCCACCCAGTTGTTAAGACATGGACACTCATTTCAATACCCGATGGGAGTTTCGTCCTTGCTTGGGATGATTGTTTGAAGGACTCATTTATCTCCTTTGACAACTCGATATCCTGCAAAGGCATCCGCATAATATTGCACTCAACAGGCATCCAAAACAAGTGTTACAGCAGTATAGATATAAGATCTACAAAGAAACACAGCTCTCTGCAAATAAGCTAATTTGGAACTTGGTTCAATGCTACAGCTGATTCTAATTTCCTTTGTAGATTCCCCTGGTTCCTAGTTACTAGGAATTATAAATTCCATACTATCAAAATAATGAAAGCTAAGCATTATAAATAACATTCATGCATGCACTCTAGCACAAGAATCCTCCTTTGGCCATACTGCAGCTTTAAAACATTCTTCAGACAGGAAGTTCCTGCCCAGTAATATAAACAAATCTACCACATAAAAGTTGTCATTATTTGAAAAGTATGGTTTAACTGAAAATTTGGAATCTCTATCTTTTGTTGGCTATTCCATCACTGTTTGATTTCTTATTCCACGTAACTGATTTACATGATTTTTTGAATTTTCGTTTTGTAAGAACAGGAATTCCAGTTTAACAAAAAACTAAAGAGTTCATCAGATTAATGTTCAAGAGTTCAAAACTGAAGCATATGATAGGGTTGAAATATCAGGTAAAGAAATATTTAGTGAGATTATCTCTTGTCCTCATAATATAAAAAAATATAGTTCAATTGAAAGAAAAAGACCAACAAAGCTAGTGTCTTTAATAAAAATTTACACAGTTAATCTATAATCCTAATGTACTTTCCAGTAAAACCTAAAGAATGAAACAATTAGTAATATTAATCAAAAAATAATGAAAAAGGGGGGGGAGGGGAGAGAGAGAGAGACACAGAGAGAGAGAGAGACAGAGAGGGTCTCCTTGTCACAACCCCCTAGAGCTAGCAAAATAACCGGTCAGACATCCATTCACTAGAACTGAAAAATCCACTAAACTTGTACAAGTTTTCATCCAATTCCTCCGCTTCCCTCCGAACCCCATTTGACCCAACACATAATTTTAAAAACTCCAACGTAGGTGATCAAAGCCATTTCAAGATCAAGTTTACACAGAATTCCATTCCTCCCTGATTTTATTCTCTCAACAATACACTCATTGGCAATTAAAACTCCATCCAAAATTTTCCTACCAGCAATAAAAGCCCTTGTGGCTGAGAGATCAAACCATTTATGACCGGTTTTAGTCTCAAGGTCAAGGTTTCAGAAATAATATTACATACACTACTCAAGAGACTTATTTCCTATAATCTTTTAACTCCTAAGCATCTCTTTTTTTAAGAACCAACACAACCAAAACTGTCAATTGGACAGGGCTGGCCCGAAGCCTGATGTGTTTGGCCCAAAATATAAGAGGCTGAACCAGATTAGCTTTGGGCTGGGCTGAGTTCAGGCTCAAGGTTTAGGCCCAAAGTGATGCTCAGGCATAATTCGGTCAGACTTTATTTCAGCCCGATGCCCAGTCTGGCCTAAAGTTGAATATATATGCAATAACCCAGACTGAACTGTGTTGAACATTAACAGTTGGATTAATCATAATCCAACAGTCTAAAATTAAGATAATTTAGAACCCTAATTCTATTAAAAAGAAAATCATCCTCTCTCTCTCTCTCTCTCAACCTCTCACCCTCAGTATTTCTCTTTCAGTTGAAGTTGAGTCTTCAGATCTGCAGATAGTAGAAAAAGAAGAAGAGGAAAGGAGAAAGGAGAAAGAAGAAAGAAAGAAAGAGAGAGGGTCGTACGATTTGAGGGAAAATCTTATGTGAGTTACTCCATACGTATGTATTATTTCAATATATATTGGGGTGGAGGTATAATACCATCCATACCCTCGTATGTGTACACAAAGAACAAAAGAATACATCACATATGAATAAGACTATTCTGTCATCTTATGTATACTTCTACACTCCCCCACAAGTTGGTGCGTAGATAAAACACAAACCAAGCTTGCTAATCAATGATTGAAAAGCCGAACTACTCAATTCCTTAGTTAACAAGTCTACTAGTTGCTCATCTTGACAAACGGGAAGCAAATCTTGGCAGACATGAGCTCCTCTTTGATAAAGTGAGGTCATGTTGTATGGGATTGTGGACTATGCTTTATTTTCATAGTATAAACTCATCGAACCTTTGACTGAAAAACCTGATTCAGACAATAACAACTTCAACCATAATAGCTGACATATACCATAAGCCATAGATCGGTACATAGCATCAGCACTGGAACGAGCCACTACACTTTGTTTCTTGCTTCTCCATGTGACAAAGTTACTTCCAACGAAGGTACAATATCAAAGTGAATCTCTAGTTAGAAATTGAACTTGTCCAATCGGCATCTATATATGCCTCAACTCGTAATCCATCCCTCTTAGTGAATAACAATCCTTTACCTAGGCTTGCTTTAAGAGACCTAAGTAAGTATCCAATACACAACCTCCATATGAACCATGGTAGAACATGCATAAACTGACTTGTAACACTGACATCAAAGGGTATATCTAGACGTGTCAAAGAGAGATAAAACAATCACCCTACCAATTGTCCGTATCTACTTGCATTAATGAATTGGCCACCATCTTCTCTCTAAACTTTTGATCAAGATCCATATGAGTATTAGATGGCTTACACCCTAACATTCCATTTTCACCAAGGAGATCTAGATTGTATTTTCTTTGAGATATCAAGATACCCTCCTTAGCACAAGCGACTTCAATCCCAAGAAAATACTTAAGTTGCCCTAGATCTTTAATATGAAATTCTTTGGCTAAATAAAACTGCAACTGCTTCATTTCACCCTCACCATTTCCAATGACAACTATGTCATCAACATACACTATCAATGTTTTAATCTTGTTGCCTCATCGCTTCATAAATAATGTATGATCTGTTTGACATTGCGTATAGCCATATGCCACCATGACTACACGAAAATGCTCAAACCAGGCTTTAAGTGACTATTTCAAGCCGTAAAGGACTTTCTTTAACTTGTACACCTTACCCTTGACGATGCAGAAATCTAGGTGCTAGCTTCATGCATACTTGTTCTTTAAGATCACCATAAAGGAAAACATTCTTCATATCAAATTTTAGGAATGGCCAACTCTGATTAGCAGCCAAAGAGAGAAGGACCCAAATGAGTTCATCTTTGCAACCGTAGCAAACATCACTTGCTAATCAACTCCATAAGTTTTGGTATATCCTTCAGCAACCAGTCTAGCTCTATACCTATCCACACTATCATTTGGTTTTAGTTTAATTGTTAAAACCCATTTACATCCAACGGGTTCTTTGTCTCTAGGAGGATCCACAATTTCCCAAGTACTTTTCTCTAAAGCCCGCATCTCTTCTTCCATGGCCCCCTTCCACTTAAGTTGAGATAAAGCTTCAAATACACTGTAGGGAGTAGAAATAGAAGACAAACCAATAGAAAAGGAACGAGTAGAAGGAGATGAGGCATTGTAAGACACCAAATCAGCGGTGAGATATTTAACACATGAACGAGAACCTTTCCTCAAGGAAATAGGAAGGTCCATATCATCACCTATGTTGGGAGGAGGATTGAAAGAATTACCTAGAATTGAGGAAATATCATGGTGAGGGACACGAGGATCTTCAATCACGACTTCTTTGAATCTTCTCTTATAATTTGCAGTTGCTGCTATCTTTGCTCCCCTTGCTCACCCTAACTATCAACAACCTTTGTTTGAGTACCACGATAAAAAAAAAAAGAACACTGGTAGAGGAGTGAAATGTTTTGTATCACCAACATCAACACAATCACCCTGAAGAGAAGACTTCTCGGAGGAGAAAAATTGAATAGTCTCATGGAAAGTAACATCCATAGAAACCAATCTCTTGCGAATAGGTGAATAATAACATTTGTACCATGTTTGAAAGGGAGAATAACCCAAGAAAATACACTTCAGGGCCTTAGGGTTAAGTTTAGACCTTGATGATTTGTCTATATGCATAAAACATATACAACCAAAGACTTAAGAAAGAATGAGAAACAAAGTGGTAGCAGGAGAAGTGATCTCAATAGAAGATTTATAACCCAAAATGCGAGTAGGTAGACGGTTCATAAGAAAGACTGTAATTTGAACTACATCAGTGCTCTTGATGAGCAATATCCTTGTCAGTGAATGTGGGGTATGTTGGCAGGTCAGAGAAGGGATCAAATGGCGGTAAGGCTAGCCATGACTAGGTGATGATTGGGGCGCCGCACGGTTGTGACGGAGTGAAAAATCTGGCCATGACAGTATGGCTTGCTGACGTCAGCAGCACGGGTGGCACAGTTTGTCCATTGTGTCAACCTTGATCCCCTACTTTGATACCAAGTTGAAGTTGAGTCTTCGGATTTACAAATAATAGAAAAAGCCGAAGAAGAAGAAAGGAGAAAGAAGAAAGAAAGAAAGAAAGAGAGAGGGTTGTACGACTTGAGGGAAAATCATATGAGTGAGTTACTCTATACGAATGTATTATTTCAATATAGATTGGGGTGAAAGTATAACGCCATCCATACCCTCATATGTGTACACAAATACCAAAAGAAAACATCACATATGAATTAGATTATTCTTCCCCTTTATGTATAATTCTACACTCTCCCTCTCCCATCGTCGTCTGTCAACACCCATCGCATTTGCTACGATATCACTTGCCCGGTTCCATGAAAAATCGATTAACCAAGAGCTTTTTCTGACATCGAACCCTAAATCCTTGAAATTTCCTTCCATTAGAATCAACACCCTATCTGATCTCCACTTTCAATTTGGAACAATATTCAGATTTGCCGGTCAAATAGAAGTCAGATAGACTTTTTTCTTATTAGGAGGCTAGAAAAGTTAATATGTAAGGATTGTAAGGTTATTCTAGGGGAGAGTTTAACCACACAACATAGACTAATGGTGTTAGATGTTCGAATTAAAAGATGGAAAAGAAAGAAACGAGAAATTAATTACACAAGAATTAGATGGTGGAACCTAAAAAATGAAAAA
>JAOXJP010000008.1:15755106-15794999 GCA_025762735.1 Platanus orientalis | reverse complement strand
TTTGTAGTTTGATACATAGAAAGTCTTAAAGTGTTAATGTAAGTCCAAACTCGTTTTTGTGATGTAGCCTAAAAATACTACCTTGTATCTTGGCATTTTTAAGTTATTGGAATAAAATTTCAAGTCTCTATTACTTACACAACAAAGTAGTTTTGTTTTTTATAAGTTTGTTGGCATCAAGAGCACACTAATCTCTTGATTTTCTATCATCTTTCCTCCAAGTAGTTGATTTCAATCCAACATAATTAAGGTTTCATAACACTGGGTAAATTAGTCAAGCGCTTAAGAACTGAATAGGTAATACAATTCAAGTTTTATTTTTCCTTCAACAATCTAATTTGAACACATGGTAGATTAACACGAAGAGCAAATGATAATTGGAGGATGACTGTAGGTTCTCACCAGTGAAATGTAGGGCTTAAGGGTGTGCTTTTTAATCCTAATGAGATAAGTATACTTTAAACAAAAATCGTGACTTTAGAGATTGCATCAAAGATATGTATCTAAAACTAGGGTGATAGAATGTAAATAAGGATATCAATTTGGGAAGTCAGATGGTTTATTTGACTTAAACGTTGCATTTAAAAAGTGAATTCCTAAATGTTATCGATTTCATCTACAATCTTGTATTGACATGGTTAACAATTATTGGAACACACCAATGTAAAATGAGGCTTTATATAGAGGAAACTGAACTGGGCGTAAAAGTTTATATGGTAACCATATAAATTGGGTATCAAGTGTAATGCTGTTGTCTTAAAAATGTTGAATTGTTACCGGAATATTCCCTTTTTCTTAGTGTTGGAGTGTTCAGTTGTTGATACAGGATTGCTTTACAAGCGTTTCCCTCAAAGCATGTGTCCTAAAGACAAATTCTCAACCTTACAAAAATGAAGAGACCTAGAAGGCCATTCAAAACAAACTCCAATACATTCTGAAACAATGAACAAAATTCGAATATAAACTTTTGCAAAAGATCTAAAACCCCATATTTAACTCCATAAACACATAAGGAAGGGAATTTTAGAACTTAAAAAATGGTGAAATGTGAAAAGTCCCTGCATAACCCACCATCCCACCCAACCCACCTAATCCAAGCACAAACAATGAATAAATAATCCCTTCAGAAGCTAAAAACACCCTATTACAAGTTAGCTCAAAGTTGAATAAACGTAGTAAATCAAAATAACACTTTGAAAAATAAATAAAGACACAAGAAGCATAAAAGGGAAAAAATAGAAAGAAGCTCGATTCCCATATCCACAATTCAAAGCACTATATATATAGACATAACATAGGAGACAAAAGTCATAAGACATGCAAGAAATATGAGTGCCATGTTTTGAATTTGAAACTTTGAAGCACACAAGAATGCAAAATGATGCCCACCAACCAAATCAATAGCTCCTAACTTCTCAGTAAGTTAGATAGTGGACACTAAAGTAAAATAGGAAGACTAGAAAGTGAAAAATGAAATTCAAATAATCAAAAGAAAGGAAATGAACTAACCGTGCAGCTTGCTCATTGAAATACTTGTTGGGCTGCTTTTGTCGAAGAGAATGGAGATTACCCCCACTGCAGAACTCCATGACCAAACAATAGAACTTATCTGTCTCAAAGTAAGAATATAGAGTGGGCAAGAAGGGGTGATCAAGAAGACCAAGGATGACCTTTTCTGTTTGTGCTCGGAGTAGCTTGTTTCTACTAGCAAGTGATGCCTTGTCCATCACTTTCATGGCGAAGAAGGTGTTAGTTCCTCTGAGTTCAACAAGATAGACACTTCCAATGTCACCATAACCAAGGCGCTTGAGGAGACGAAAATGGCTGAGACCGAGAGGTGAATCTTTGGAAGTGGCCAGTTGAATGGCTTCCCACCGACCATCACCACCAGTGTGGGGTTTTAGGGGTGCGCTAGAGCTTTCTAAGCTGTCACTGCGACTGCAGCTCCATCGAACATGGTTGTTGGTGGAATCACTTGTCTTCGTGCTTCTTGTTGTTGTTGTTGAGTCTGTTCTTGCTGCCATCGTTGCCATTGTTGTTTCTGAATTCATAAGCATCCTTGGACTCAGCAATGGGTTTGAGTTACTAATTGAATTAACACTAATTTTGTCAATTGGATCCATTTTCTTTGGTTTACAGGAAGGGTTAGTGGCTGAATTAGTGCTACTTTTGGCAACTGGATTCCTATTTTCATGCTCAAATTGAGGGTTACTAGTTAAATTGATATTATTTCTGACAATTGGATCCATCTTTGTGAATTCACATGGTGCCCTTTCTGGTGGAATGTTGCTCATCTGCATAACAAAGTTAAAACTTCTTTATTTTTTATCAGGATGTAAGTTGAATGTTACTGAGAAGAAACAATTCAGAACAGTGTGTCATAGTAAATAACAATTCAGAACAATGTGTCAAATATATATATTAATTGGATCAAGCCTATCAAAGATTACATTAATGACAAAAAAATATTTCGATCTATTTAAGTTTTCACACTACATTAAATAATTGATAATTACCAGCAAGCTTTATAAATATAAAAGAGGAACCCAACAAGAGCAACCATCTAGATCTAGAGCACTCATACCTCAGATGAGATCAGCCCCTACATAGGCTCGGATAACACCAATGCAACACAAAGAAAACCCTCAACAGAAATTCTTGGCTAGATATACATAAAATCATATTGGAGTTGATTTTAAACATCTAACCATTACCATCATCAGCATACAAATTGATAATTCAGGTGCTTGGGACATGCATGAGACAGGAGTACATGGTCCTGGCATCTTATATAATCTTTTATAGATCAGAATGGTGGTGGCGATACGATGTACAAATTCCACTCCTGATTGTTAAACATGAAAATTTTGATATATTGAAGTTCTACCTTTAGATATAGTTAGATTGGGATTACGATTTTCCCATAGGTACAAATATATATATATATTGAGGAAAAAGAATAGGCAGAAGACATCAGCAACCTTAATGGAGCTCAATACTACATCATATTTAATCTTGTTAGATGACTAGTTCAAGGGGGGAAAAAAGCACCATAAAAGATTACTCATATTTTGACGCTGTCAGCATCGAACCAGACAGAAGGACTGTAAATATATATATTTTTCTCTTAGAAATAAGTTAAACCATTTAAACCGAAACCAAATTGACATCGAATACAGTCAAAACATTCAAAGCTAGACAAACACGAGGGACTTCAGAACGAACCAATAATCAGCAAAGAATCTGCTCTCCATACGCAGCGAAATCTCCCTTGCATTCATTAATCAAACTTCAATGATTCTTTCTCTCTCTCTCCTTATATATATAGGAGAAACTCAAACTCAAAGAGAAAAAGCTGCAGATAGGAAATGTTAGAAGGAAGATCCCAATTGGGTTACGACAATGTGGATGTTCCCCAATGAAAAGAAACTCAAAACTCAAAGAGAGAAAGCTGCATATAAGAAATGTTAGAGGGAAAATCCCATATGGGTTTTAAGACTGAGGATGTTTTCCAATGAACGCATCAGCGGATTTTTGTGGATTTAAGGTTTCAAAAAAAATTTCGTCCTCCGAATGGTTCAGAGTAAAAAACCGTTGAGGAGACGGAAGAAGGGAGGAGAGGAGGAAATAAGAATACCCAAGATAAATAAATAAAACAAACAAATAATTTATAAAGATTGTAGTGAGAGACAGGAGATACGTGTTGAAAGAAAAGAAAGACGAGGGAGGGAAACGGTCTCCACTCTCCCAAATGAAAGACGTACGGATCGGCGCTTAATATTATGAAGTAGTGGTTCAAGAGAGAAGGCTCTCACGTAGGGGGAGAAGCGCCTTTGATTTGTTTTTTTTTTTTTTTGGTTTTGTATTTTTGGTAGACAAACGCCTCTGATTTTTATAATAGACGTTAATTCCATCCTCATCCTCATTACGTTATTCAAGATTGTAATTCGGCCAGGGCCCATCGATTGAAGAAGGCTTCATATTGGTGAGCCGGCAATGCATTATAATGCGATTTAAAGTGGTAGGCTGCATTGTATTAATTGTATACTTTACCAAAGGTACTAGAGAAAATCCTCTACAACAAAACTTTAAACAGCCTAACCTCCTTATAGGGGTGGTAATGGATCAGGTCTGGCTGGGTAAAGGATGATTGATAGTATCAACAGGACTCGTATATCCTCTGTGCCACCTTACAGTGTGCCACAGATACAGAGAGAGGAGTGGGGCCCTGCAAAAAGAATATGGGCCCCACCCCCCTTTGTGTCTGAGGCTCACCGTGGCTCACTGTAAGGTGGTGCAGAGGATACAGCTCCGTATCATCAGGTTTCCAAAATGGCCAATCCTAATCCAGAAATAAGGAGGTCCATGAGGATTTGGTGCAACCCCTTAAAAAACACCAAAGGTCCACCCTGCATCAGGGCGGAGGAAAACTGATAATCACCCCCTGAAAAAGTGTAAATCACTTTTCTGGCGTTAATGTGTCCACCCCTGATGCAGGATGGACCTTAAGCGTTTGTATTTTAAGGGATCGCACCAAATCCCAGCCAAGATGAGGTTGGGTTGGCTGGTTCCTTTCAATTTTATAAAATAAAATGAAAACCACCACCACCAATACCAACAACTGGGTGGAGTTGTTCAGCTAAGGTTATTGTCGATTTTGACTTGATATATGATATCTGAAATCGGAATTACAGGATTCGAGTTTACCACCCCTACCTCCTTAATGTTTATTTAGTTATGTTATCCCTTTAGAAATTATATAATAACTAAGAGGACCTTTTGATTTTTTTATTATAGTTCTTTCTTTTTTAATAATAACCTCCTTGCCACATTGTTTGGAATAATGATACGTTTTGAATATTTAAAATGCTGGAGCATTTTAATTGTTAATAGATTAAGGGAACATCTTAACGGCTCAACCTCTTTGGCATTTTTAGATGTTAGTATAGGACCCCCAACTTGTCTTTTGTTGTTACATTTGCTCCCTACCAAATGCCTCCCACGTCGAGTGGTGAGTGGCATGGACTATTATGTTCAGGGAATGGGTTAGGGTTGATGGATGGCATCTTCCTCCCTCCCTCCCTACCTACCTCCCACTCTTTCAACCTTTAAAAAACGTTTTAAAGGGAGCTATCCCTAAGAAGTAAGAATAACCAGACTATGCCCCCAAGATTTGGTGTGACCCCTAAAAAAGTGCCTAAGGTTGACCCTGCATCAGGGGTGGACACATCGGTGCCGAAAAGTGAAAAGCACCCCAAAAAGTGTAAATCACTTTTTCAGTGCTGATGTGTCCACTCCTGATAAAGGGTGGACCTTAGTCGTTCTTTTAGGGGTTGCGCTAAATCTGGCCTAGACTATGGTTATCTTTGGCAGGCAATCTCGGATTGTGATCCACATGTAAATCATGATCTAAGATCTAATTATGATAATCTGTTAAGCAATTTTGATTGCAATCTCTGAGAGAACTTGCATTTTGATGCAATTCCAACTTGCACTATAAGGTGCATTCAGAAATTGCCCTCTTGGATTACAGGTCCAACTCAAAAAGGTGCTAAGTAACAATTATTCACGTGCTGCAAGTGAGGCAAATTTAGCGTTTTCATGAAAATTATAAAAACACTTCTTTTATTTTTGTTTCAGGGTGTCATCACAATGCCGTTTCTGATCACACCTCTTCTCAACCAGTCTCAGCTTGATCCTATTCACAAGGAGATCGTTCGAAGTTGATCAATTAAGCTCGATCTTCTTCTACTTCTTCTTTCTCTTTCTCTCTCTTGAGCCATTTTTCTTCCCTGTCTGGTGAAACCCATCAATTCTTATTTTGATTGAGATCGTTAAATAAGAGTAGAGGAGGAAATGGAGTTGCCCATCGATTCTTCTTTGGTTTCATGCTTCTTTTTAATGGTACATTACCTCAATCTCAAACCATCTGAATATATCGTTGATGCATAACTGTTATTTTTGAAATTCAATGTCCCTAACTATCCTAGAGGGGGAGATGAATAGGATATTCAATTTTTCGATATTTCTTATTTGTTTTACCATATTGACTATTAATTCCTTCTAGCTAAATTCTTTTAAGGGTAATTAAAAAAATTACGAGTCCTTGTTGAATTATATGTTTGATGATGAAGAGAATAAATCAATGAAGATGCAAACAATGCAAATAATGCAATAATAATAAGAGACACAATTTAAAGTGGTTCAAAATTTTTTGTTTACGTCCACTATCAAAAGCTCCTCACAGAGTTGATTAATTTTATTTAATTCTTTAAGAAGTTACAAGGTAAAACTAATCACACAATCTTTAAATTGAAACATGTTTAGTGACTTTGACAAACGTAAGATTTGCTCCCTTTGTCTTCGGAGAGGGTTACCAAATTACCTCTAGTGTCTCTGGTGAAGGTACAATGTTTTTAAAAAATTTAAAGAATAGAGAAATACATTTCTCAATAGATCATGCCTTTAGATAGGCTGATATAACTATAGTGTGCACTGATATTTAGAAAGAGTAGATGCTCCTCAAGTGTATTGCCTTTAAATAGGCGGATTTAAATATATGCTTTAAATGGCCAAGAAACTACTTTAATAGCAGATATTAGTTTGAAAAACAAGATTCGAATCAATTGTAAATGCTATTCAAATAGCTATTATTTTCTTGATAAATCACTGATTTAAATATTCAAATCAAAATAGCTTTGATACCTTGTGAACAGTTTCTCTCTCAAAGCTTCTGAAACGGTTCCTCAAGTTTTGCCCTTATAACCTTGCAATCCTCTACCTTAATAGAGTTTTCAAGAAGGAGAAGAGTGGCCCTTTGATTGTCGCAGAGTTTCTAGCAATGTAACGCCTCAAGAAATTAAAAATCTGCACTTGGTTTGTCAATAACTTAATGCTCTTGTTCGTACTTTCAAGAATAATAAAATATATTTATGGAGTTAAAATCCTAATATCTTCAGGAAAAATGGTCTAAAAATCTTCCACAAAAAGAAAGAATCCAAATTTGTTTTTCTAAAAAAAATTTCAAAATTTTCTCCTGAATGACCGATCATTGGTGGCTGAATGATCGATCATTGCTTAATGATCAATCATTCAGTGATCATCGATCATGCAGGGTGTGTTCAACATATCCTCAAAGCAGGTTCTTCTTGATCAGTCATTCAGTCCCGATGGCCGATCATTGAGTCTCTATGACTGGTCATTCAGCCCCAAATTAGAGTTTCTCAACTTTTTCGATTATTTTTCATGTCAAAACTCATTCGATTGCTGTAAGGTCCACTTCTATGGTTCAAGAAAGGTCTCCTACCAATTCCAACCTATGTTTTGGCTGTATTTATGAAATTTGTCTTTCTTACCTTTGCTACATACCTATAGGAGTCTAGATGTTGTGCCATGGCTCTTCTTGAGTAGTATTGACGATTCCTCAATTTCCACTTTGCATGTTTAGAGCTCTTCATTCTTGATGCATGGTTCCATTACGGGTGATTCTTCTTCATACAGCTCATTCATACTTTCACTTGCACTCACACTCTTGGTATGAAATTAACTTACACTCTTGGTATGGAATTGAAAATTCTTCAATAATTTTAGTTTGTTCCTTAGATCTTTTGAGTATTACTTTTTTGTTTTATGTTTTCTCTGGATTTATTTTGTTTGTTTGGATTTTAGGAATGGTAGATTTGGAGGTCCGAAGAAGTACCTAGTTAGTTTTAGATCTATAACGCTTTCTCTTGCCTATGATTTCCGTGTGTGTGTGTTTCCTTTTTTTGTTGGTTAGCTTGTTACATTTCTACCTTTGGTGGAGGGTTTAATGTTCCTATTTTTTTTTCATTTGTTCGATTAAGGTCTTTTAGTTTCTATTTCTTGATGTGAACAAAACATTTTTCAATTCCAACGTAGGTGTTTTCTTTGTGGCGACTCTGATGTTCTAGTTCTTCAACAAGTGAAAAGAGCTCATGTTGCGCCCCAAAACCCACTGATGTAGTACAATAGCCAAGGAGAGGGGCTATTATCTGTAGGGATTTTAGAGAAAGAAGAAACATAAAAGAAAAAGAGAAAAAAGAAGAAAGAAGAGAGAGAAGCTCACCTCATATGAGGGGTTGAGAGAGAACTTGGGATACCACACCCACTTCAACACACGTGTTTTCTTTTCAAATATTTATCTTTGACTGTTTTTCATTAATCTAATGTGGCATTTAAAGACATTACATGAAGAATAAAATAAAATAAAATCCTAGACTCTAGATCTTTTAACAAAATAAACTTGTCAAATTAAAAAAATTTAAAGAAAAAAAGAATCTTAGTTGGCATAATATTTAGCTTATTGGTCAAGTTATTGGGCCTCACAAGATCTCAAATAATCTCCCAAAAAATTCTCTACAAAACTTCATAAAAATCTTAAACTTGCTAGCTAAGTTTTCTAAAAAAAAAAAAAAAAACTTTTCCTAAAATTTAAAATTACTCAAACTTAACTCTCTAAAAAAAAAACATTATTCCCATTTTTATTGACACCCCCTTAGTAATTTGGTCATATCTTTCCCAAATCACCTTGATTTGCGCAATCTTAGTCTTGCTAAAAAAGTAGTTGAATAACCTTTCTAATGACATCAAAATCAAGTCAAAAAGTCAAGTTTTGATCATAGAAAAATTGGGTCCAAAGTGAAAAACGGGATTACAACTAAAAACCCGAAAAAACTAAACTAATCATGGCACTGTTAACCTTATTACAAAATTACCATTAATTAACGTTTTTAAAATAAGAAAATAACAGAAAAATAAACTACTCTACTAGACTTGACAAAGAGGACTATCCATGGTCCTCTAACTTCTTCTTGACATAGTATGCTCCCACATCATGAACCCTTGACTTTTACTTCCACATAACCACCATTGCAAGCACCCTCTCACACTTGACCTTTAGCTCCTCCCTTTCAACCTTCTCCACCCCAAGCCTTTCCTCTTTTTTTTGATCCCACCTTTCGATGCTCTCAAGAAGCAATCCCTTCATTTTATCAATCCTGCCAAAGTTGTCCAACATTCCATCTCCTCAACCCATCCTTCAAGCATTTTAACTTCTGCTGGAACTGATACCCAAGCAGCCCGTTAACCTGAAAAGATCTCCACCAACTCCACAAAGCTTAGATGCATCATCCACATCATCTGAAATCTAAACAGTTTTGGACCAGTGCCCACCTCCCCCGCCCCCAAAACAATAGGGATATGGTTCGATCACGATCTAGGCAAAGCAAACACACGGAGTAGTGAGAAGTAGTCCTCCCACTCCATCGACGCAAAGAACCGATCAAGCTTGTTCATAGCTGGATTATCCTAGAAATTGGACCAAGTGAACCTAGCTCCCAAAATTGAAATGTCAAAAAGCTCATGCCAGTTCACAAAACTGCTGAACATGTCCATTCCCCCTAGTCCTCCTAGTATCTCTATTTCTCTCCTCCACATATAAGACTTCGTTAAAATCACTACCCACACACCATGGTAAGTTCCAGCTGGTTCGGATCTGCCCCAGCTCATTTAAGAAGCCCTTAAAAAACAAGTCATCAAATGCTCCTAAAACCAACCAGCCAACATTCCCCAAAACAAATTTTCCATTTTCAAACATAGTACGAACTCCACAATACGTCAATGAATGTTGTTTGGTAAAACCCAACTCCATCCAAAGAGGCCAAGGAAAAAGTGCCAAATTTTCATCTAAATAGGCAATGTATAAGCAAGTGATTGACTGACTTCATCTGCTAAACACATTGGGCATACTTGTGGAAGAACATAACTACCTTTCTGCCTCCTTCAGAGCATGTCATAGGTGTTTGATATCTTATGATTGATCTCTCACTCTAAAGCCTTGTACTGAAATGGAGTAAATATTTCCCAGAAACCCTTCAAGGAAAAAGGGCCAATAATTATAGTGGAAGGGGTGCAAGGATAGAAATAAGGATTTAGAAGTAAACTAACCACTAGGTTCACTCGGCCAAACCCTGTAGTTAGGCTCCTTGTAAGATATAAAGACTTCTTGCAGGTTCCCTTCTCCACCATTTCATTCCATCTCCATTTTTCCAAAGAGAACTCTTTTACTAATCCTAGACAAACACTGACTACCAAGAAACTCCTAAACTAAAGTAAGACTATAAAATATTTAAAAAATAGAAAAAAGCTACCACAAATTGATACCCTGACAGTATTTTGGTCATAACTCAGAGATCACATGAAGTTTGTGAGATTTTGGGCTCATTAGATGGGTAACAAGACGACCTTTCTAATGACACCAAAATGAAGCTAAACAGGCAATTTTAACACCTAAAAAAAGGGTATACAGACTTAAAACTTTGATATTCAAAAAACCGTTCCACAAAAAGTAAGACTCCAAATAACTAACAGATTCTCAAATAAAGACTAGAAGCTGAAATTAGAAAATCCCACAAGCAGCTGATTAGACTGCATCAAACCTATTTTAGCAGTGGTGCTTCTATCAGTCACCAACATCTCAACTAACACTCATAAACATGCACACGTATCTCTTTTTATCTCATGTCTTCTTTTTAAGACATGTCTGTAAATCTTTCCCTACCACAGTGCAACTACCCATCAGAAAAACAAAGTGTCCATCAAAATGCAACTGATTGCTCATCTGATCCTTACTGCATTGACATATGTGTTTTTTTTTTTTTTTTGATGATTCATCGACATATATACATCATGAACTTCAGTTGAAATAATCTATCCAAGATACTGTCACATAAATTAGCATAAGAAATGGTTGCAGTCGCATTAATGAAATTGGTAAAATTAAGAGAAAACCATGGTTAATTGTTTGAATCCACTTCAAAAAATTCACACATATGGTCCTCAATTACAGAGGTGAACGAAGCACATCTTGTTAGTAAAGCATTCGGGAATGATCTATATTTTATTTGAATAGTAGAAGCTTCAAGAACAATAAGTAAACATCCTCACAAAATACTTCATTGAACTAGCACCAACACTGTAACAGGACCCCACAATTTGCAACAACCTTAAGCAAAAGTAGGCATTAGTTTCAATTCCTTAACCAAACAAGATATCAGAAAGAGCAGAAATGCATACCTTAAACATTCCTTCAAGTTTGTTTGTAAACTGGCTCCCACATTCAGTCTTCAGCTGAAATAGTAAGAAGAAATTCCTGATATGATCAACAAATCAAAATGTCCTACTAAACCCCTTACAAAGTTTAATACACATTCTGTCTTTTACCTTAGATATCATTGACTTCTCTGCATCAATCGAGGCACTCTTCCCCAAGAGTAACCGTTTCGCAAGATCCTTCTTATAGAATGCTTCAAACACATCTTTACCCTTAATTAAAGAGATGAAATATGACATCAGAATCCAAAAGTAAATGTCTTGATGAAATGCACTGACATGAGAACTAAAGTAACTCGAGCATCAATTGCAGATATAGGAGGTATAGAAAGATAAATTCATTGCATACATAAAATTTCCAGCTTCCCTTACGAACAGATGTCGAAGTACTTACTTGTATAAATCTGAATAAAACCAGAACTTTATCAAGTGTACCCTCCAATTCCTCTTCGGATGTACCCTTGTTACCAGCACGAAGCTTTTCATCAAGAAACTTCGCAATAAGCTCGGCAGGTCGATTCTATAAAAAAGAACAGAATATCATTTAATTCAAGTTGATTTAAAATTTAGAAGATGCAAATAGAAATTAGTTTGGGGGAGCAATACATGCAGCAAGAAATAACTGCTAGAAATAGAAGCCTGACAATGACCAGAAGTACTACATGGTTACTTTACCTACCACCAAGCTTATTGTCCAACAGATTAATCCATTATTGGTTAAAATAACACCGTATATCCTAAAGATTAATGAACTACTAAGGTATTTCAACAAAAGAGGCATTTTAAAGTTACATGGCATTTGAATTATATAAAGCAATTTTAAGAGTTACTTTTCAATGACTCAGCCCTAATAATTGTACAAGCCTGCAGGCAATCCAATAAGCTATAGGTCACCCAATTCCAGGTAATGTAATCCAATACGAGATAGGTCACCCGATTCCAGGTAGTCTTCCTGAAAGCAAGAATTCACATGATGAAATATGGAATCATCCATTGAGATTGAAATACTGGTCCAGTTGCCAAGGCTACGCAAAAACACCATTTTCACATTTCATTGTTCAAGCATGAGCCATATGTGTACTATGTTTAAAACACAAATTTTAAAAACTTTTAAGAATTCAATTATTACTTAAATTAAAATCAAATTAAATCAGTCGACCGCGAGAGGGAGGGAAGGAACTTGGGCACTTGAAAATGTGAATCTTCACTAAAAGTGGATGGATTTTCAATCCCATTTTTCATTAGTACCAAGGCCAAACAACCACGTCTGAGAGCTATGGCTTATTTTGGTCTCCAGACTTTTTTTTCATTTTCTTTCCCTCAACCAATATACACATCAACAAGTTCAAATCTTCACCAATAACTAACAGATTTTCAATCCTAGGAGTTTGAATCTTCACAAATACTTGATGGATTTTCAGTCATTTTTCTTTATTTATGAAACCATATTTTTTATAATATTTCCTTCAATTTTCCTAGTTGTTTACTTTTTCCTTATTTATTACACATATACATACATACATATTATATATAAACTAATTTAAAAATAATAATAATAATAAGACATGCTCATGAGGCTTACGCTTCAGGGCTTGAGACTTACGCCCCACCTTTTTGGTGTGAAAACGCCTCGCATGACGCCTCTAGAGTCCAAGAACAACGTGTGCTCTTAGTGCAAGAGAATATAAATTTGCGCTGCTCTTGTGAGTAGCTGTCTAACACAACTTGTCTAATGTCATTTGGTAAGTAAAGAACGTTTATCTAATCCCTAGAGATTAACAGATTCAGTTAAAGATCTTTGAGTCTGTCATGGAAGGCATAGGGGGGCCGATCCTAGGAGAAATTTGAAGGATGAAGAAGTCCAGGCTCTTGTTGCTCATCTAAATAGGTTAGAATATGTTTTAGTTCTTGGCATGGTATCAAATGTCTCGATATGTCTTATATGTCTCCCGACATTATGTCCATGTCTACCAGGACCGACATGACATATTCCTATACTGACATGAAACATTAAGTACATTATAAAAATTCATTTTTCGGTCGACATGCATAAAGAGAAGGGGATAGCAATCCAAAACACACACACACTTGTAAAGAGGAGGAGATAGCAATCCAACTGTTTCCAAGGAAGGTAAGTTAATTCTTGTTAGAAGCATGTTGTCCAGCCTCTCCCTTTATTACCTTTCTTTATTTTCAGATCCTTGCCCACACATATGTAAAGAGGGAATAGCAATCCAACTCTTTCCAAGGGAGGTAAGTTAACTCTTGTTAGAAGCGCATTGTCCAGCCTCCCCCTTTGTTACCTTTCTTTATTTTCAGATCCTTCCCCAGTGGTGCATAAATTGGAGAAGTTGCAGAGGTATTTCATTTAGGACTCATCACAGACCAAGTGCAAATACCATCTTATGGAATAAAAGGTCATGTGCTGTCCTATGGAGCAAGGTGGGTTGGGTAATCACTCCCTGAAGAAGATGAATAAGGCCCTTACAGGGAAATGGCTTGGGAGATATGAAAGGAATCAAAGCTGTGGAGAAGGGTGATTGAAATCAAGTTTAGAGATGAAGATGCGGGATGAAATAGCTTAAGTTCCAATAGAACATATGGATCAAGTGTGTGGAAAGAAATCTCTAAAATCAACAAGGCCTTTCAAAGACAGCTTTTCAAGTCAACATAGGTCGACTGTTAAAACAAGGAAGTGCTGCTGCAAGAACATTTGGCTAGATCTCAGTTACGGTTCAAAAACTCAGATCAGTGGCCCAAATTGTTCGACCCCAATCCTGATCCTAGATCATTCTGGATCAGATGATCCATGTGAGGATCATTTGATCTAGAACTTATCCCACCCCCCTTTAAAAATCTTCAAAAAAAAGAAAAAGATTATAAAAAAAACCTAATAAAATCGTAGAAAGGTTACTATGAAGATTTTAAAAAATTCAGGTGAAAAAACATAATTGTGGGCATGTTAAGTGCATCATATATTTATAAACACACTATACGAGGCTTATATAAGTTAAAAAATCAAGATTGTACTTTTCTTAAACAAACATTGAATATGATTACATCTAATGCATAAAAACTAAACTATATACAATATCATATAAATAAAGATAAAAAATATAATCAAACCTGAATAGGGTCACTATTTCCACCATGAATGTTGTGGTGGATAGGAGGCATGGTCATCTTCACCATCTCATCATTACTCCTGATAAGATGAAGTTGGATATGAGTGTGGCTGTTCGGGATAGAAGTGGAAATTCATAAAATCCCTGAAAGTGTGTACCTACACACAAGGTAGAGGATGAGGCTCATCCCTCCCAGTAGGTGGTAGAACATCATGATGTTAACTGTCATTGGAGTATGACTCCAGCTTCAGAACCAAATTATACATGTGATGAATTTGATGATGGAAAAAGCTTTGGATATAGTGGTAGTAGATGAGCAGAAGATAGACTAGAACTTGACTCTTCAACACGCTCTCCAAACTGTACATGTGATGGAAACAAATATAGATATGGAAGATGGGACTGGCTAAAACTCGACTCTCCAACATGCTCTCCAAATTGTAAATGTAATGGAAAAAACACTAGATGGCGGTGGATGAGACTTGATAGAGTTCAAGTTGTCAACATGCTCTCCAAACTATACATGTGATGGAAAAAAACTGTGAATATGGTGGTGGATGAGACTGAATAGAGCTCGACTTGCCAACATGCATTGTAACATGAAAGGGTGTTGTTGAATAATAAGGCCATTGTTGGCCCTTATGGAACTAACCACAGAACCAACTATCAATGTCAGGTAAGAATCCACTCATGCCCACAGAACACATCCACTCCTCCACATTGACCATGTATCCAAACAATGAAGATGCCGTATCTCCATGACGATGCCATATACATATCCATGTTGTCTGCCATAGGTATCATCAGGTCGCCAAGTCTGTGGAGATCAAATGCCATGAGCAGTGTCTTGTGTATAAATATGTCTGGAATCAAACTATGTCAATCTGCACGACGTCTGGCTACACTAGGACCAATAGCACCAGCTACACCACCACCGCTACCATCATCATCATCATCACCAGATCTAGACTCTCTAGCAGTTCCTCATAATACCCCTCACACTTGCATTTTCATTCTCAACAGAATCGCCCGCATAAACAACATGGCTGTGGAATAGCATGTGTCTCCCTGTACAGGTCATCATTGTCGTCATCGAATCGTTCATGCCTACGATGCTCCTCAACACCAGTGTCCTCCAATTCCCCCTCGATTGAATCAATATTTTTCCCATCAAGCAATGGATCCTCCTCATAGATCCAAGGGTCTAGTAGTTCATCCTCCTCAAAGATATGACTCAAGTCCATTGGGTTGTAGTAGTCTTCGTCCGAACTCTTATTAGTTACATTTCGAACTCTTAACCGCATATTACAATGGACAAGACTAGCTTTTGGAAGTTATGCATCTTCAAGCGATTCCTTGGTCTTAAATGGATGAGAATGAACATGCTCCAATTCCTCTTCTGAGGAGGAGCACATCTAACTAAGGATTTGATTGGAATATCCCTTAATTGGTGTGCATCATCTCCATACAAATTCCACCAGTCAACTATAGGGAAAATTTATGAATTTGTCAAAACTTCACATAAACTAACTCTTAAAGAACGCTTTGGATTCTATAAACTGTTTGAGTATACATCGAGTACATGAGTTGCAAGCCATCTTAGCTACATATGAATTGAATTCTCTTTCAACATCCGTGAAAGCTGTCAACTACAGTTGGTTAAGGAGAGTCAACTCCTAATATAACTTGAATAACACACGCATATTAATAAATGAAAAGAAAAATTACTCGTCTCATAACCTAAGCTATTGAATTATATTTAGCTCTATTCTTCGAATTACATTCTTAAGGACAAGTCTTAATTCATAGTATTTTGATAGCCATCCGCTATATTGCAATGCGGGATTCAAAAAGTTGACTACCATAAAAACATTAAAGAAATATGAAAACTAATGCACTAAAGCTTAATGATAGACTTTAATAAATATTGTAATTAATTTTAAAGCCTAATGATAAACATTAATAAATATTGTAATGGATTTTTATTCATAATCTACTGCATGCAAGTCATTGTGGAGCATTTCATTCCATCTTACATCAATGATATCCCAATTCCACTTGTGATGGCCAACATTTACACAGATGGCCTCTTCTGCCCTATCCATTACCTCATATATGACTGGCATTGTGTGGGCTTCTTATCTTGATCTAAAATCTTTAGAACCCATACCAAAGGCTAAGGCTCCATCAACTTGCAAACATCCTCGGTCTTTACCCAAAATTGATGGATAAGGACTATATCACACACTTTTGCACTACATGCTTCTTTCTTTATCTGTGATGCCTAATGTCTTCTTGAATTTCTCATATGTGAAGCATTTATGCAATTGCACCTTAATCCTGATGAGGTTCTCCAATGCCACATTCTATGGAAAATCTAATGATCCCTAGGCAGAGCAAATTGTTATTATCTGTAAATGTTCTCATAATATTGACTATAGGAGTATTATTGTAAATGATAAAGGTTATTCTTCTCCCTTTTGCAATCATCCCATGTACAAATTTTACTTTACTAATATCCTCCAACATCAAATCAATGCAATGGGCAGCACATGGAGTCTAATATAAATGTTCCATCTTCATCATCTACATTTGTCCTATAACCTTGAAAGTTGCTTCATTCTCCAGCACGATCTGAACCACATTATTATCCCCAACCTCATCCACCATCTTGTCCATAAACCTGAACAAGTACTCTTAGGTCTTCGAGTATCCCGTGGTATTCACTGACACATGAAATACCATGCTATAGTCAAAGTAAACCGTAAAATTTATCCGTGGTTGTCTTGTCTTTGTTGTCCACCCACCACACATAATAGTTCATCCATACTGGGGTTACTTGCTTTGCAACTGTTAAATATAATCTTTCAATATCAACCTCTCAATCCATAAATGCGGTGCTCGATCGGTAAGGTGTGAGGACTCTAACCCCGGGACTATACTCTATAATGGTATCTACCATAGGCTGAAACCATGGATGATGGATCCATTATTGCATTTCAAGAAATGGCATTAGACACTATCCACTTGTATATGCTTTGCCCAACTTCCTCAAAGAACTTCACTAAACATGTCCTTCAACCTCTGTTTCTTATTGCCTCACTTCCTCATACTGCCAACATTTGCCATGGTTGTACCTATAGAACTAGTCCTTTCCATCTTTCTTACATGCCCTCCCAACCTCTCTCTCTAGATCAATGGGATCATCCCTCATACTCCAATATTTCCCTAAATTAGGTTGTATACTAGATACACCATGCATTTACTAAGAACTAATGGGCAGACAAGAAAATAATCACCACCTCAACTCATCTATGTAAATCGTCTTTTTATTTTCTTGTTATCGCTCGTACAAGATTGTCCACCACCTCCTCATCACTCCCGTCCCCCTCAACTCTTCATACAATTGAGTTTTTCTCATTTCCTCAACCTTCTTTAAATTCTTGGCATCACATAGGTGTTGGTTCATTATACCCATAACTTCGTTGGGTACCTGTGTGCACCCCTTCACTTCACCCTTTATGTATGCAAGGTTCTGCTTGAACCTATTCACACCACTATAATATGCTTTGCCACAAATTTTGCATCCCAATTTTTTGTTCTCTATCAATGCTACACAATATTTCCAATTTTCCACCCAATATTGTCCACTAGAGCTTTGCCCTTACCCCATCTGATCCAATCTTGAAGCCATTTGAATCTAGAAAGTAAAAAAATAAATAAAGCATTTAAAAGATACTGTACCACAATATTGAATCCAATACTTACTATTTTTCTAATAATAAAAAAATACTATACTCAAGAATCCCACATTTTTTGCAAAAAAAATCACATAGGTATGTGGGTTTGGATCCAAATCCACACTTATATTCCATTTATCATTTTAACCAGCATGGGTGAATAGCAAAAAAATTTACCTATTTTTTGTATTGTAAAAAAAATCTAATTTTCCGAGAATATAAAATAAAAAATAAAAACTACAAGAGTTCAGAATATTAGTGACTAATCTAAAATAATTAATCTAGGTACATTATGCTTGGAGTAAAAAATAATTTCTTTCACTCTTGAACTATTAAAAAATGATTTCTTTTTCTTTTTCTTTTTCTTTTTCTTTTTTTCTTTTTCCGTTTTTCTTTTTTGTTCTTTTTTTGTTTTTTTTTTTTCTTTTTGAAAATCAAGTAACACCATGAATCAATGGGTTTGATCCCAAACCCACAGATCCAAAGTTATATTATCAATAGCACCTCTCACTATTTTTTTTTATTTTTTGAATTTTCAGATACATACCCAATTTAAAAAAAAAAAAAACCTTGAATCCTCTCATTTGAAGCACCTATTCATGTTTTTTTTATGATTCAACTCAATAGATGAAAGATCTATTTGTGCTGATTCACTGATTTATTGCACACAAAAAAAGTAAGAATTTCGATTTAAAATGATATATCTCACCTTGGTTTTGACCCAGCCAAGAATACAAAAGAGAACACTCCTTTGATTCATCGATCTAGCACCCAATCTTGATTTTTGTGCTAAAAGTTGCAACATTTTGGCGTAAATGCAAGCTTGGAACACTTTGGAAGCAAAAAAAACATAGGGTAGGGAGAAGAGTAGAAGCATTAGAACTTCGGCATTTTGGTCGAAACCCCTTTCAGCCCTTTCTCTTTAAGCAGAATTGTCCAATCCCTATAGCAGATCGTTCGATCCTAAGTCGGATCGGACAATTTGATGCATCGGTACTAATGTAGGACAAAGAAGCTCGGATCCGTTTTTTCAATAGATAATCTGTAGTAAAAAAGAAAATAACAGAAAAAAAATAGAGAAAAAGAGAAAAATACCAATGGAGTCACACTAATGGCCTCCTAGGAGCCTCACCTAGGGTTGAAACTTGAAAACATCACACCTTCAAAATATGGACTCACACCAGATAACAAAGCAACTATAAGCTTAAATTATCAATAAACATTATTCTACATTAATAAAATTTTAGGTTACAAGCATATATATAGCTTTTACATGTCACTCACTCCAAATCGCATTCTAACTAGACTTCCTAAAACAACAAAACTCTAAAAGAACTAAATCCTGTCACAAAGTAATACCCAACCAATATTTTGGCCATAACTTTCCCAAATCACATCAGATTCTCAAGATCTTGGTCTCGTTGGAAAGGTAACTGAATAACATTTCTAATGACACCAAAATTAGCCCAAATGGGTAACTTTTGACCTCCCAAAATAAGGCCTAAAGAAAGTGACGGAAATGGATCTTTTACTCTTTAAAATTAATAAAAACCTATTATATTTGGAAATAAATAAAAACCCTAAACTGAATGAAAGGAATTTAACCTAGATTAACCTAAAATTGACCAATTAAAAAATCTTTGCCACACAACAATATTAAACCCAAAATTCCCAAAATACGCCTACATAAACCAATCAAATCTGCATATGGGCTCTTTCTTGTTCCGCATCAAGTATAGATTGGCCAATCCCTTGCAAGGATCGGATAATCTGGTCATGGATTGCGTTGATGTGGACATCCAAAACTCATGTGGGACCCACACAAGGACAGCGGACACTTATTGGACATCACTAAAGTCTTTTTTATATTGTTATTGGAGTTTTTATAGAACTGTTTTGTGTGTTCTTTATTATATTTTCTGTTATTAGGAGTCTTAGGATATGAGTGTCACTATAGTTTTTTTATTTTGGTTATTTTTGAGAAGTCGATGTAATTATGAGTAGAGCGTCACCTACATAAGGAGGCTTCTGTTATGTTTTGAAGGAATCAACGATTGAATGAACAAAAAAAAAGTTGGAGGTACATGGCTTCTTTTCTTCCCTTCTAGAGATTGCAACCTAGGTGAGAAATCTATGGTTTTGGAAAAACCCCTTAGTGAGAAGCCTTGGGTTATGATCTATCTTGGTGAGAAGCCAAGCCCCTGTGATTCCTTTTAGTGAAAAGCCTAGGAAAACCCAGGTGATTTCTACCTTTTCTTGTTCTTTATTCTTTCTTTCTGTTTTATACAATCCTTGTTGTTTTAAGCCATTTCAGAATTTCAGAACCTTGTACTTCTATAACTTGCTGCTGTATTTGATTTCAGCAACTTCTAGAACCCCAAACAGCACTCGTGGGTTCTCCTACCAGAGCAGAAGTTATTTTGGTATTAAGGAAATCGGTCTACCAGAACTCTCTGGGTTTTGAAATTTCGACAGCCCTAATTTAACAATGACTAGGACTTGGAAATTGGAATAACTCCTAAACAACCCAAACTACTAGAAAATACCAAGTCAACACTAAAAGAACAAACCAAAAATAACTCAAAATAAAAGAGGAAACTAAGGTTGCTCAAATTATAAAACTGCCACTGATTTGGAAGAAGTCTAAATCAAAAATCCATCTGGATATAGTACCTAAGCAGCCACCTTTAGATTGGCATCCCCTACCATGTCGCTAAGGTAGTGGGACCAGTGCTGGTCCTGCGGGGCCCACACCAAATATCTCTTCCAAATTGGTTTTTTACAGTCTAAGAGGGATTGTACAATCTTTAGAAAAGTTTATAGGAATGGAATTAGAATCACACAGGTGGATCTTAGGCTTTTGCACCAAAAAATTGACCACAAAAAACAATAACACCAGCAATATGCCACAAAAAAGGTGCCAGGAAAGGAGACTATCTCCTCATGCCTGTTGTACAAAGAAAATGGGGAATCTGTGAACCTCTTATTTATCATTGCATTATTGCCTAAAACATCTTGTAGTGTCACTTGGAAGCATTTTAAACTGATTCCTGAGTGTATAACTAAATCTCATGGTGTTAATATTTTACTCCTTTTTCTTCATCATCCCATTCAGGACATTTATGACAAGATTTTCATAAGGGTTGGTCATTGGGTTGTTGCCCTTATCAACCAATTAAGATCCAAATACCTAGATTATACTGAATGGTTCATCGTAGCTAGAACCCACTGGGTAACTGCTTGCTCTTGGTCTCCCTACATTCTGATACAGGATATTTCCAAGAACCTCGAGTAATTTCCAAAATTAAAGTGTGAAAGCAAAACTCAAGAATTGAACGTCAAATACACACACAAGTAGCCAAAAATTAGAATTTAGTGAATAGAAACAACAAAAAGAAGTTAGAATGATTTAGGAACAAAAAAGAGAAGAAAATAAAGAGAAATATCTCAGAGGGGTATTTCTATAATTTCAAAACAGAATCCCGAAATTACCAAAATACCCTTTCTGACGCATCATAAAATTTTGAAATTTCTAAAGTAGATTCTGACGTGTACCAGGGTTCTACAGTTAAATTTCATGAAGTTTCGATATATTTTGATTTGTTAAATCATGAAATTTTAGAAAACCAAAGATTCTTTAATGGAGATTTTAGGCAAAACACCAGGGAATCTTAGAAATTAAGAGAGGAGGGAATCAGATGGGAAAGAGAGAGCTTTGGTAGGGGATTACATGAGGATCGAATATGCGATTTTAAGAATATATAAACGTAGAAAATTTCAGCAACACGTACTTGTTTTTTTTTTTTGGATAAAGGCAACACATACCTTGTTAATGCAGTCCAACACTTTAAATCATTTAATTTTGATGAATTTCCATCAAGTATGAGAGAAGCACAAGAAGAAAAGGAAGTAGAAGAAGATAAGTAGAGAAATTGGGAGGGTGAGGGAGCCCGACAATTGCACTTAGGGGTGCTACAACCCACGAGTGAGAGAAAGAAGGGAGCCTAGTGGCGTCACCTAGGGAATAAGAGAAAGCCCAAGGCCACCTTGAGAGATCACCCAAATTCAAACAGTTTTTGTATAATAATCTTCACTGAAAAATTATGGAGGGGGTGCCTTTAAATAGACTTACAACCTTAACAAATTAGAAAAATTTTAAAATTAGAAACTTTTAAAGTCCTAAACTTGCTAACCAAGTATTTCTTTAACACTAAACTTCCTAAAACTTGGACTTTCTAAAACAAATAACTTCTAAAATTAATATTCCTGCAACTTTCTGATAACCCTTTTAGTAGTTTGGTCATAACTTTCTCAAATCACATTGGATTTGCGCAATCTTGGTCTCGTAAGAAAGGTAACCGAATAACCTCTCTAATGACACCAAAATCAAGCCAAAAGGGCAAGTTTTGACCTTAGAAAACTTGGGTTAAAAGTTAGTGACGTGATTGCTCTCTAAAAAAACCAACAAAACCTTGGCACTATTGGCCTTATTACATTGACACAAAATGTTGTACCCCCCCCCCCCTTTTTACAAGATCCGAAATAACCCCACATAACATGTACATTTAAATCTAGCCCTCTTATGTCGAGGCACATACATGAGTCTAGCATTGTTGTCCACATCACATTCGGAAAACATCAAGCTCAATTTAAATGGGTGGTTGATTTGGGAAAAAAAAATTAGACAAAAAATTGCATATAAATGGACACTAATGAACAAATGGAAACCGAACAGGTGGGACGTCACACTACTTGAGATCAATTCTAGCAATTCGAGGAATGGCCTGTAGAGATTCTGACACTTCATCAGAGAGTCTCAGGCCATGGAAACCCATTACAATGAACGACAAAGTCACCCAATGTGTTAGTTAATATGCACACCAGATGCAGTGTCCCTAGGTCTGAGTTGCCTCTCTCCCTTTGTTTGGTTGCTTTTATTTTCTTTCCTTTTTTTGGTAATCTGCAGCTAATATTTGGTTCCAAAGCTTTTCTTTGTATCAATATCTTCTCATCCTTCAATTAAATCTATGTTGCTAATCATAGTTTAAAAAAAATGATGCAACAAGCTTAACTTGAATGAGTAGCTCCCACAGAAATCCGAGGTGGTAAGGTGTTCTAGAACGCTGAGGAGATTCTTAAAGTTTTTACTCCAGCTCAATATGTTCCAAACCAAATAAGAATGAGTTGGGGCCTTAATTAAAGTTTTAATCTTGTTTACAAAACCTCCACTTAGACCAATGGGTGGTAGAAAACTAGAAGGTAACTCTTCTAATGTGATAAGACTGATTCTCTTGTTAGAGGGAAGTCTTCAAAACCTATGTTTGTAAAATTGATCTTCACCACCATTGTTGTGTCATTTCAGTAGTTTTCTGCCTCTAATTGTGTCCAATTCAATTTTTATCCAAAAAAAAAAGTTGTTACTAATAGGCAAAACAGAATATCCGTTAAGATATACTAACCTGGCGGAGATTAATGAGATGTTCAAATGCGTCCTTTATGGTGTTAGAAAATAATTCATTCTTGGAAAAGCTTTCTTCCCATATTCTATCAAGAGAAGCCTTAAACTCTAAGATACAGGACACCAGATCCTTGTCTTTCTCTTCATCCATGATAATGCCCTGCCCAGTACCTCGAATGTAAGAGCTAAGAGCCTGCCGCAGTGATTCAAGGGCATTAACCCTTGAAAACAAAGTGTACGTCCTCCGAAGGTCCTCAATTCGATTTCCATCCATCATTAATGTAAACCCCTGGCAAATTAAAAAAACCCAACTCATTTACCAAAACCAAAGGTGATATCCAAACCAGGAGGGTCAGAAAAGCTTGGGATTATTGAAGAGAATCAGAAAGTTAATTCAGGGTCCACACCTTATCAAGAATTGCAGATGTATGACGTTCAAGAAGTTGCCTTTCTGCAGTTGCCACCAGTGGCTTCCTCGTACTTGCATCCAGGTAGAGTATGCACCTTTCATGTTCTTCATGCAACCTTAACTGCAAGAAGCATTACCTCAATTAAGTAGGAATACATGATAGAACTTGGGGTCAAACAACAAATTAAAGTCTTCTTAAACAGGGACAAGATGCAAGATAATGTGCACAATGCAGAAACTAGAAAAAACTACTTAAAAAACAAGAATAAAATAAAGAACGGGGGCAGCCACATCTAGAATTCTAGATCTATTAAAAAAAGAAATTCAAAACAAAGCACCTCCACATGCTTCAAGTAATCAGGAACATCTGATTGCTGCATGTACTTCACACCCTCAGAGGCATAAAATTCAGATGTGCACTCAAGAAATGGCTTTTCAAAGCTTTCTGAGTAGATTCCTAGAGCGGTAAACATCTTCAAAAGATGGTTAACGAGCGCCCTGTCAATAGCTTCACCTAATCTGATAGATCAAAACACAATAGCACACATTAGAAGATGCAAATGAAAAGGATCCTTTCAAGAGAAAGATCATTAATAAAGAATTGGAACAATATGGTAATGGTTCATTCAACCAGCTTTCAGAGATGAAACAAAACCTGCCAAAAAACTTAGGTCTGCAATGTTAATAGACATTGCTTAAAAAACTAACACTGCATTTGGTTGTCACACGGAATGAAACCATTCCATTTTGGTTTTCCATAGTAACTGAGTGCATATGTGCCCAAACGAAAATGGTTTGATTTCCATTCAAAAATCATTTCATGCTATAAAAAAAATGACTTCATTCCTAATTTTAGTTAGCAAATCAATATGAATCTAAATGAGTTTATTTTCATCCAATGCCCCGTGGCTTCAAATGCTTTGAGAATTTAAAATGAAATGATTTCATTACAGGTGGAAACCAAACACGGTGAAAAGAAATTCACTTTCAAGAACTGTCACTTTTAGCAACAACATGAGATAATTCATCTAAGGTAAATTAGCTAATCAAATAAAACAGTTTTTTTTTTTCTAAGAAATTTATCACCAAGTAATATATGTCCTGAACTGTAGGTAACCGAAAAATACAACAGCAACAACAATAAAGCCTTTTAGAGAGCTTTTTTCTAAGAAATTTATCACTAACAAGTAAAATATGTCCTACAACTGTAGGTGACTGTAATATACAACAACAACAATAAAACCTTATCCCAAGCATGGTTTTAAAACTTGGATGATCCCAAGTAGGATCCCAAGAGGTAGGGATTGTCCCCTGCCAAGGATCGTCTGATCCCGTAGTGAATTGTCAGATCCAGCAGTGGTTTATGGATTGCCAGTTCAATGAGTGACAATCAATGGTCTTAAAGGAGCACGTATCTGCCTGACTTGAAAACAATCCACAAGTTCTAATCTACTACCCAGCTTCCTTCTAACTTCATGAATCTTGACCAAAAAAGTCCTTAGGACCCAACACAATTATGAATCCTTTAAAAGATGCAAAAGGTGTTGATACGTCCAATTCACATAGAAATCATACCCTCTTCCACACATTACTGGTGGGTGGTGGCACCAAGATATGCAATTTTCTTCTGTTCTTGGGATACATTATGTCTGGCACAGATTCATCTATGTTAGTGAAGCAGAGCAAGGCCGAATAACCCACAAGTGGATCATCCAATCCGGACCACTGATCTGAGTTTTTAAACCAAGATCACAACTACCACAGCTAATCGCAAAGTAAGAGTGATGAGGACATCATGGCCGAGAGATTTCTAGTTGTGCTTAGGGTTTATTTTTTTTAGGCATTAGTAGTAGTTATTTTGTTACTATTTGGATAATAGGGTATTTTATGGCATTAGTAGTATTATTTTTTTTAGGCATTAGTAGTAGTTTTTTTTTAGGGTACTTTAGTCATTATTTGGCTAATAGGGTATTTTATGTCTTTTATTTTAGTTAAAGGGTATTTTTGACAAGATGTTTTAGTCTTAGGGGTATTTTAGTCCATTGGGACTCACTTTGTATTAGACCTAGCCGTGGGGGAGTCTATGAAACTCCACACAACCAGGCTTTATTCTTATATGCTATATTTATGTTTTGAATTCAAAATTTGCTCTCTTCTTCTACCTTGGGCATGAGGTTTGGATGTTCAAAACCCTGGAAAGAGACTAGACCCCCACCTAGTTTAACAGTGGTGTAGGAGGCCAGTCCCTACCCTTTGCTTTAAAAGCTCCACATCATCTTCTTTTCTTCATACTAAAACTTCTTCTACAGATTTTTGTCTGCTGAAAACTGATACAGTTGCTAAGAGATTCATCACCAACTCTCCATCTTCACTTTTCTAATCAAGACATCACTTCCAAGAGGTTACTAAGGTCTGGACAACTTTTCTGGAAGCAACCAACTATAGGAAGGTGCAGCCATAAGAGGATCTCCCAGACCTAGGCGTCAAGATAGCCTTTTGGCCACTTTTGGGAGATCGACCAGCAGCTCCAACAAGCAAGGGTTTGAATTAGTTTGAAGACCTTATTCCCTCCTACATACCTGGACGATCCTAGGGGAGGTGTCTAGCTTCCAAAATTTTCGATCAGTAGCATGCCATATAAGGCTTTATTCCAAGGGAGGCGTGAACAGGGTACTTGATAGGCTTTGGGAGATCAAGTCCCAACTCCTGCCAGCCAAAGTTTAGGCCGATCCAGCACATCTACGAGTTCATAAACCCCTGGGTGATCCTCTATGTATGTTCATCCTGTAGAAAAAACATCAAGTAAATAAACCCTCCCTGGGTTTATTCCAACCAGGCGGCACACCTTCAGATTTCAAGTGGGGATTGCTTCTTCCTCAAACTCTATCAATTCGGCCACTTCACTCAGATTGTTTGGTTGGCTTCTTGTAGAGACACCTCAAGGGTTCTAAACACATCAAGAAATCAGGCTTTATCCTCCTTTTAGTGCTCTCTTTTGAATTCCTTAAACTAGGGATTTGTTGAAAATTGTGGCATATGTTAGGGGGCTGATTTTTCTAATTTTTTGAGTATGTTTCCCACATCCCAGTCCTATTTTCTAACACTAACCATGTCCAACTTCATCTCTTTAATTTCCCCATGCAAAACCCCTAATCTTTTTATTGTTTTCCCTCATCATTACCATTAATTAGCCATTTTTTAGCATTTTTATAGATTTTCTAGACAGCAAGTTGAAAATTTCTAGTTCTCTAAATTAGTTAGGTGTCTTAATATATTAATTAGGTTTCTTTATTGTTTATTGCTTTGTTACCTTAACTCCTTTGATGCATTATGATCCTAACTTAAGAACTACCTAGTTTTGCATTTGATTGGTGCAAGTAGGAATCTAGGTTATAGCTCTTTATTGTTTTTGTGATTTTATGTATATCTCCTATGCACACACTTCACTCACCTATATGCATGCTACATCAAAGAGTTCAACTGAGACAGCTTGTCAAATCTATAAACGTGAGGACATTTGACCACTTACTAGATTTTATGCCTTACTCTAGCATTCTTCATATTTATGTTGGAAATTCACGGTATCCACATATCTCAGCCAGGAAAACTCCATTGCCTTGACAAAGCATGTTACTAAAACCCTGAGTCAAAATGTTAAATCCCCACTATTACTGAAATGATGGTAAACATCAAACATGCTGTCCTAAACTTGCTCTAGATAAACTGATGTGAAATCCTTATGAATAATTTATTTCTCTATGGCACACACACACACACACAAACAAACAAACAAAAATGCCTCAGGCTTTGTATCTTCTATTTCATACTCATAATCCTTGAAGCAGCCAAGAAGCTCCCTTTGTATATTAAAATCCCTCACTTCAACCATACAAATCAGTCAAGCAAAGCGTAGTCCTGAAAATTGAAAATTAGCGAAGGTCTACAAAGTGTATACACTGATCTCTTCCAAATAAATGAAAAGCAAGATATAGCAAGATCTGCTCAGGAGTTTCACATCAACCCACCACCCCACCCCCAACAGAAGCTGAACAATCAAACAGAATTAAAGGTTTTGACCAGACTTCAGTCATGTTTTTCAACCCACAACATTTAAGGTGTATACCTAATTTTATCCCCATCACCATTTGTTTTCCATGATCTGAATGGTATCAAGAACAAAGTTCCATTTGACCTCACCTAACTCTAATTTCTGTGTATTTACATATCTATAGATTAAATATACACAACTACTCAACACAACTAAGCATTATCAGTTATCTCGATTATCTCAATTATTTGGGGTTGGTGACACAAATCCTCTTCCACCATTCCTCTCTAACAAGAGCCGTATCTATAGATCACATGTATATAATATCAATTACGTTAATATGAAATGCCAACATGGCATAAGCCAGCAAGCCACATGCCATCAAGTAGGAATTTTAGAATCCTGGGGCTCAATCACCATAGACCAAGTAAAAAATATCATCCAAGGTCCTTGCCTCTACCTTCATCAACTTTCTGTAAGGAAAGAGTAATATCAAGAAGATGTCAGTTCTTTTCCTCAGCGATTTCATTTTGCTCAGGAGTACCAAGACAAGTAGTTTAATTAAAGCTACCATGCTGAGAGAGGTAAAAGGAGAAAGCATGAGACATATTCCCCACATTATCCAAACGAAGAACCTTGAGCTTAATTTCAAACCATGTTTCGACCAATTTGTCAAAAGTTTAAAAAGACCTCATTCTTAGATTTCAACAAGTAAATCCAAGAAGCCCTGGAGCAATCATCAACAAAGGTCACAAAATAATGGAAGCCAAACAAAGAGGTGACTAGGGTAGGTCCCCACACATCAGAATGAAAGGGCAAAAGGGGTAGTACTACTACTCGTACTAGGAGCATAAGAAAAATGAAAGTGCTTGGCCAACTGATAAGTTTCACAATGAAAATATAAAAAAGAAGAATATAGTCCAAAAAATAGTTTTTTTAACATGGAAAATGAGATATAGCCAAGACAAGAATACCATTGAAAAAGTTGATCATGATGGAAAGAAGGAATATATTGTGGGGCAATGGCCGAATTGTAGGTGATGGCGATATACCTTATGAACTATAGAGGCGACTAATGAGCAATCATCCATAAGATGCAATCCCTGATCCTCATGGCCTCTATCAATCGTCTTTCCCGTCTTCAGGTCCTAAAAAACACAATATAAAGGAAAGAAAGTAACACTAAATTCAACGTTTTGGAGCTATGATTAAGAGAAACAAGGTTCAACTTAAAATTGGGAACATGGAACACAGAGGATAATGGCAATGAGGATGTAAGAGGGATACAACCAGTACCAGCTACTAAAGACAAGGAGCCATCAGCAATGTGTACCTTGTCTCTACTATAGGAAACACAACAAGAAGAAAAAAAAAATACTAGACATATCAGTTATATGATGGGACGCCCTTGAATCAATAATCCAATGGTGATTGGGCAAGGTATTATGAGATGAGACTGGAGTTCCATAACATGCGGAGAGGTTGCCATCATGCTGAAATTGTACCATAAATCTCGATATAGAGGCTATTTAGTCTAGAGAAAAGTTTTGAGGGATGAAGGCAACCATGCTTGCAATAAACTCCAAGACCAAGAACAAGGAGAATAACACCAAGATATGTCAATAATCACAATCAGTACTGGAATACCAACAATAGGTATGACTGTCAATCAAACAATACAAGTCAATCACAGCTCAACACCCAAAGTTTCACAATGTGAAATCACAACAAGAGCTCCCCCCAAATGACTGCAAATTACTTCAAAGTACCACAAATAGGCCTAACAAAACACTACTGCCAAGCATGAAACAATACCACAACAGGCCAAATAACACCTGTGCATAACCTCAAGCACAACCAGTCATGAGAACCCCAAAAATACTAAGCTATAACAGGTTGCAACTGATGAGAATCAAATCCACAACTACATCAAGATGAGATACACCTTTTTTTATGTATCAAAAAAATTATTACTAAAAAAACAGCCAGGTAAAACAAGAGAGAGGGGATGAGGGATCCTGACAAACAAAAGAAATGAGAAAAAGGAAAAAAAGGGGAAGGACCGTAAGAAAACCACTCAAGACCAAGCCTTTACAGTACAAAACAACCCCAATAATGTTATCTAATCGCTAACTAAAGCCCCATTTGGAATCCCGCCATAGCCTTTACATCTTCTAGCTCAAAACACAATCAAGTTTTTGGCCCTCCTATAAACTTGTCAAGTCAGCTTCAAATAGGCCTTGAAGGCCTCGTTGTTCCTCTCCAACAAAACTTCCCAACAAACCTCTACAAGCACCAACCTCCAAAGTTGCTTTCCAAAACAACTAAGCATCGAGGTTCTCCAACCTTGAATAAGGCCTATAAAATCCAAAGAAACAATGAAAGTTGTACCAAAATCCCTAGCCACACTACATATCTCCCAAGTGAAGGGACAGTGGATCAAAAGATGGCAGGCTAACTCCGCTTCACTATAATAAAGGAAGCAGATGTTGGGCAGATGAAAGCCTTTCTTCCATAATAAGTTCATCATAGAAATCTTTTCCAAGACCACAATCCACATGAAAAATTGGACCTTTGGGGAGGACCCCATTGTACTAGACAGTACTCTAAAGACTCGGCTCCTCCCTGGGATTGGATACATGCCCATAGCAGGAGCTCACTGAAAACTGGCCCCCCTAAATCAACCTTCCACACCCACCAGTCCCCATGATTTAGGCCAATGTGTGAACCATGTAAACGAGCCAAGAGTTGAATCACCCTTGGAAACTCCCAGACAAACAAGTCCCATCTAAGAATCGGCACCCTAAACTATCCCACCACCTTGAGTAGAAAAATTAGATGCCACCACTGATGTAGGATCCACAGCCATACCGAACGCATCTAGAAAATCTTGCTTGAGCGACCTCTTCCCACTCCACACATCCTCCCAAAATTTAAACCCCCTTCCACCCCCCACCTCATAAGCCAACCTCTTTTTAAACAAATCCAAAAATCGCATAATTCCCTTCTAAGGACTACAACCATAGGGACCCCTATTTAACATGATACCCCACCCATCCTCCGTACCATACTTCGCCACCCCCACTTGCCTCCATAAATTTCTTTTCTTCTACCCAAACCGCCAGAGCCATTTACATAGCATGGTTTCATTCATAGACTGTAGGCTACAAAGACCCCCCCTTTGTCCTTTGGGGTGTAGACCCTCTCCCAAGAAACCAAGTGCATTCCCTAGTTTTCTCCCCCCCCCCTTTGTCATTGAAAATCTCTTTGGATTTTTTCCAATAACTTACAAACAGACACTGGCATAACTAGGAGGGACAAATAATGAATGGGAATACTTGCCAGCATCACCTTTATTAGGGTAAGTCTACCCCCTTTTGAGAGGCATTGGCCCTTCCAACCATTGAAACGCTTCCACATCCTATCAATCACTGGGTTCCATACATTTTGCTTATACGTAGACCCCAGAGGCCCTAAGTAGATGGGAGAGTGCCTTGCCTACACCCTAAATTCACCGCCAGCTGGTCCAAGTTAGTGACCTCCCCCACTGCTATCAAAGAGATTTTCCCCAAATTAAGGGGAGGGCCAAATACTATCACGAAACATCTTAGCACACATCTTAGCAACCTGATTTAATGTTGGGAGTTATTGCAGATATAATGGTATTATCTGCAAACTGCAAGCGAGACATTACCAGCTCCCCCTACCCAAAAGAAAATCTCTCAAACATACCCACCTCTGCTACCCTCCCAATCAAACTCCCCAAAACGCCAACCACTAGCAAGAATAAAAAAGGAGAGACAGGATCCCCTTAACGAAGACCCCTACTATACCCAAAGTGACCCTTCGGAACCCCATTAACCAACACCAAGAACGAAGCCAAGCTAAAACATTTCTGGATCCACTCCCTCCATCTCACCCCAAAATGACATCGCCGCATCACATATATAAGGAACTCCTAGTTGACATGGTCATAAACTTTCTCAAGGTTTAGCTTGCAAAGCACCCCTAGTTTACCTTCTCTGATCCGGGCATCAATACATTCATTCACACATAAGACCCCATTAGCCATAGATCTCCCTTGGAGAAAGGCCCTTTGCTCCCTAGACACAATCCTCGGAAGCACCTCCTTAAGCCACAAAGCCAAACACATAAAGATTATTTTATAAGTGTTGCCCACCAAACTAACAAGTCTGAAGTCAACCAATTGCTCAAGCCCATCCTTTTTTAGGATAAGGGCAATGTAAGTGGCATTGTTGCCTTTGTCCAGAAAGCATTTTTGGTAGAAGTTTTTAATAACACGCATCAAGTCCCCCTTAACCACCTCCAAACAAGTTTTATAAAATGATAGCATAAAGCCATCCAGCCCTAGTTCCTTATCTCCATCTAACATCCACACCGCCTTCTTAACTTCCTCTTCCACAAACAGTCTTTCCAACCATTCAACCTGACCCTCCCCTAGTTGAGGCAATTGCAAACCACCCACTTTTGATCTAACAGGTCTATCTTCCTTGAAAATTATACAGAAATACTCTTCCATGTGGGCCTTGATATCCTCCTCACTCTCCAATCAAATACCCCTAGACGGGAGACAAAGGATATTATTCGTCAATCTCCGAGTAGATGCCATCTTGTGAAAGAACGTTGTTTTTTTGGTCCCCTTCTTTTAACCACTACACCCTGGATTTTTGGCGCCACGAAATTTCCTCCATTTCTAGAACCTTCTCAAATTCCAACTAATCTTCCTTTTTAGTGATCCTCTCAGCATCAACAAGACCCTCAAGCTCCTCCTTCCTGTCCCATCTCTAGATCCCATCCAGGCAGTTTATTTTTTGCCTCTCAATATCCCTAAAGACCTCCCTATTCCAAGTCCTTAGCCTGTCCCGTAGGCCTTTCAATTTCAACTGAAATCGCTGGCCCAGCAGACCCTGCACCTCCATTCCATCCCACCAACCCCACACCAGATCAACAAAACCAGGATGAAGAAGCCACATATTCTGAAATTTAAACGGAAGTGGCCTAATTCGGCTAAATTGTTCCTCAGCTTTTAACAAGATGGACATGTGGCCAAACCCCGGCCTAGGTAAAGCATACACTAACACCGGAGTAAAGTAATCATCCCATTCCAATGAAATCAAGAATTTGTCCAACTTACTCAAGGATGGGTGATCCTGGAAATTTGACCAAGCAAATCGGGCTCCAACAATTAGCAGATTTATAAGATCATTGCGGTCGACAAACTCAGAACATATCCATACCCATTGCCCTTCTAACTGCACGACTCCTTTTCTTCAAGAATAAAACCTTGTTGAAGTCCCCTCCTATGCACCATGGTAACCCCCTTCTTGATCTGACCTCCTGAAGCTTAGCAATAAACTCCTCCAACAAATCACCAGTCGACAGCCCATACACCCCAATTAGAATCCATTTACGTTGATCACCTTCAATCGCAACCACCACATAGACAGAGAAAACATCCACCCAATACTCCTCACACTCCACCTGATCTTTATCCCAAATCAACAGGATTCCCCCGGCCGCCCACACAGATGGCAATGCGATCCAGTCCGAATTGGGAAAGGGACATATGTTGCAAACAATATCACTACCAAAATGTTTCATCTTCGTTTCTTGCAGGATTACAATAGCTAGCTTATTTCGAGTAATCAATGCCCACACCAGACGCTTCCTATCGTGGCTTCCCAAACCCCTCACGTTCCATGACAGAATGTTGCACTTCAACAATTACTAGCACAAGGCCCTCTGGTCTTCCACAGAGACCCCTCCCCTTCCATCTTGCCACCCTTGTCATACGATAAGCCCCATATGTGATTCTTTAACTCCCTAGAGGTCTTTCCTTTCTCCCCTTTCCCCCTTGCAGCTCCCAAACTCTATTTATCCACTGCCTTCTTTTCCAGTTCTACAAAAATTTCCCAAGCCATAGGTTCCAAGCCCTTGAACAACAACCCCAAAACCTCACTTGTGTGTTCCATCATACTCAATACCCAGTCTAACACAGTTGAGTGTGGTGCTTCATCCACAATTTGGTCTGGCCACGAGACCAAGGTCAGTTGCCTCTCGTGAGCCAACTTCACTGATTCACCGACAGAGCATAAGTACTGCACCACCTAGAACTTCCTTTCAGTCTCAACTAATTTACACCAATACCTCCCCTCTTCCACCCAAAACACCTTGATCTAAATCCCAATAGTTAGCAAAAGACACATTATTGCAGTTGGACCCACTCATCCCATAGGTCTGCATATTTCTCATGTCTTGTTTTAGCAGCTGCATATGCAAATCGGACTCCATAGCTATACCATTTTCACCCCATCCCCAAAATGATCCCATCCCCCAAACCCCATCCTCGTAGGATACGTGGAACTCCAGCCCCAGTAAACTCTCCATTATAGGCCTTAAAAGAACCAAAGATGCATCCCTATCATGGCCAATATCCCCATCTACCACCAGTGGCATGAGACAAATCTCCTTACCTGAGTTTACCATGGCCACATCAAGACTTGCATTCGAAGGTTGATGTTGCATCCCACCACCGTCGTCACCAGATCAGAGGGGTTCAAGTCCCTCATTAGTGGAGACGACAATGGGTAGCAAGGAGTATACGAATAGAAGAAACCGGAATCTTGCGAACACGATTCTACAGCTAACCCCATCTCCTTACCCAAATTAGAAGTCGCAATCGCCCCTTCCGCCACGGCCACAATTGGATCAAGGTCCGTCCAAAACCCGTAATTATTACACGGTCCCTCTACCACTTCAACATTCGCCCCCCCATCCTTCTGATTATCAATATTATGACAAAGCCCCTCCACCTCTACGACTTTTATCCCCACGTCCCTCTGACTTTCAATATTATGAGTAGACCCCTCTGCTACTACAGTATCCACCCTTAAATCCTTTTGATTTATCAAATTATCACCCAGGCCCTCCCCTATTAAATTTTACTCCTTCCGGTTTTGAGAAACCTCCCGTGCCCCTTCCACCTCTATCTCCCTTGGAAAAGACAAGGAAACTTCTCCTTTTGTCGATAATGAGACCTAATAGGCCCCCAAACAGTACCATTACCTTTTGGGTACCCCTATCTTCCCCAACTCCCTTCTCACCCTCCCGACAATCAAAGAATCCTCCCACTGTTGTATGCTTCAGATCCATGTTCTTTCCCACCTCCAAACGAGAAGCCGTACCACGTCATGGATTAGCACAATCCGCCTCAGCCGTATTTTGAGATTGATTTTGAATTTGAATTAGAAAATTTCCAGCTCCGAGTACCAATTTTCCCACCGACCAAGCCATGCCTGTCTTCTATGGCACACCTAGAAGGATTTCTAATTTGTACTCTTTTCCCCTGTCAAATAGAGAGATGATTCGAGGAATCTTCTCCAAAGGGCCTCCCCAAATCCACAGCCAGGCTACCTCAAATGAGCCTCTGCTTCTAGTTGCCTCTTCAGCCCTCATGAAGCCGCCACACAGGCCTCTTATAGCCCTGAAGAAAGCAGGGGACCACAAATGCAACGGCAAACCTTTGACTCCAATCATCCTGGGTTCCTGAGAAACAGCCAATCTACATGCATTCACCTCCGGGGTCCACCTACAGATCTCCACCCATCCATCTCCCCCCGCCTAAACCAATCTAAGGTTGACCAACAGAGATGTTACCTCCTCAGATTCTGGGAAAATAACACACCTGATGTGGTCAAGGAGGCGCCACACCAGAGGCATCTTTAGGTGCACAAGGACCCCCAAGCGATCACAAATTCCATCCCAATTCGATATGTCGTCCCTCCTAGTACAAATCACTGCCCCATCCCAAACACCCAACAAAGTGTTCCAGTCATAGCAGGTCTTGATCCCAAGTCTCCCTTTGATATCAATGATCTCACCACCAATCAAGGGATTAGCCAGGCACAGTTCCCCAAATTGGGTACCATCGAACGATTCCATCACCAGCTTGGGATTCCTTCCCCCCACCTTCATACCAACATCAGCCTCAGCCACCTCCAGAATACCTTGGCGTATATTAACCCAACCAGAGCCTTCAGGGCCCTCCGGGATTGCTACAGATTTCTCTTTTCCCAACACACCATACCACAATGGCTATACACCAAGGCATCCTACACTGCCTTAGAGCACAATAAAGAGGTGGAACCAACACAATACACTATTGTAATAAACCACAATCATCACAGAACAGCCATGATTGCTCACCCACCACCAGAAACAGTCACTAACAAAGAACTGAAGCAACTACAGAACTATCTAACAATGAAACAACTAATGCACTCACCAAGTTGCACATAAAATAAATATACATAAATAATAGCAGATGCTATGCTTGTTTAAGGTAACAAACCATTCATAATTTTCAGTGTCAAGGCTTAACATCGCAAAGATGGTTTCAAAGCACAATGCCAACTTCACCTTCATAAATCTTAATATGCTAGAACATTTTTAATAAACTTGCAATTAAATTTTGAATTCTCAAAGCTTCTAAAGTACCTTTCTTTTTCAATCAATCTTAGAAGGCCGGTGACTATCTTGTGCTCAACTTCTGGAGACAAAGAGAGATGTTTGCGAAACAGGTGCAACCCCATATCCCACAAAGAACGCACATTTGGAGTTTGTTTCACATACGTTCTGTCAAGATATAGGGCTATACCTCGAATCATCAACATCTGGTCACAGAGATCCTGCCAGCATTTCTCTACAAGAGACAAGAAAACAACCAAATCTGGGCTCTGACCAACCAAAGATTGTAGTGCCACAGATATGTGTGCTTCACACTCCTTCTCAATTCGTTGATAAAGATTACCTCCCATCTTGTGCAGGCATAATTCATAAACAACCTAAAGACAAGACAAGTGGATTATTTATGAATGCATAATAAATATCCATAGGTTGAAACGACATGGCATTGCAAACAACAACAAACTAAAGACAAAAAATCTACCTGATAAAGCTTTTCAGAGTCACAAGGATTCGGTTGCTTCAAAAATATAGCACTAATAGCTGACTTCAACATTGCCCATGTATCCTCCTCAAAATTTGTAGGCAGCGTCGGCTTTGCTTCACGACACCAAAAAAGAAAATGAAAGAAAATATCAGGCTCATCCTTAAAAAATGTTAAATATATATTCCTTTTAGGATTTGAAGCTTAGAGACTTTCAGAGTGGAAAAGACATGAAGACCCCCAGAACCTTTGCTAAGTCAATTTATGACCTAATGCCTGGAAAACAGTACGAAAGGGGGCAGGAGCTTGGTTTTTGTCTTCTATGTATTTGCTGGATATACTAACTAAACAATGGTTTATTGGATAGAATTCTATTTGCAAGAGGTTTTCTAGATACTTTCCACCAAATACAATATTTTTTGGATAAGTCCACCTAATATATATATATATATAACTTAACTCCACCAGTGTTTGAATTTAAATGCTTTAAATTTTTTGCATTGATACCAAGCCCAGATAGAGAAGAGTTGTGTCAGGTAGAAAGCCAGCATAAAACCTTAGTCAAACCATTTAAACATAAACCTATAATTTGTTGTTTCAAACTTATGCTAGGGCATTCCCTAGAAGCAACAGGTAGGTGCATGGATGCAGTGAGAAGAAAGGGTTTCTTTCTATGCCATGGGATATGCTTGTAAAAGATTAGGAAAGGACTGGGGATGTAATTGTTTTGTTGGGGTTTTGCTTTTTACTTCATTTTTCTTGTTGGTTGGGACCACTTTGTATTTGCATAATAGACTGTTTTCTGGTCCTCTGTATATGGATTTTGCCCTCTTTTTGAACTAATATATATATATATATATATATATATAAGGATTCACCCAGCAACATGGAATGTAAGAACTTTGACTAGTAAGAGTTATGGAGTTGATAGATACAATGAAAAGGACAGTTAATAACTCAATAGAGCTTGACTTCAAGAAATTAAGCGGAAAAGCAAAATAGCCATTTTTTATGAGGCAGAAATAGCTAAGGAAATTGATGAGCATAAAGTTTTGTACAAATGAGAAGTTAATAACTGAAATAGGGAATGAAAGATAGCAAATAAAAATCTAAAAGATAAAATTATAGATGTTAAAAAACTAGGTGATAGGATAATATCAGTTAAACTTGTTTTAGAAAAAGAAATAATTAACATTATCATCACAGATGCATCTCAAATTAGATTCAATGGGACTTTTTTTTATTAGATAAATTTATTAGAGGGGATAACACATCCCCAACCAAAAACCAAAGGCCCCAACAACAAAAGCTATGAAGGTTCACATTTTTTAACAATATGCACCTGTCCCACGTCCTTCTATACACCATATATAAGGGTTCTGAATGGTTGTCAAAAATCCTCTTGGTTCGCTCCAGCCTCAAGGACCATCATATGGCTGAGATCCACATCTTCCATAACCTATCTCCTTTACACCCCCTTCCAAAGAAGCACCACTGCTCAAATAAATCCTTAATACATGTCAGGAACACCCACTTTAAGTCCACTTCAAACAAGAACATAGACCACAATTCACAAGCAAAAGGGCAATGAAGGAAAATGTGGTCTATAGACTCCAGCACATTATGACAAAACAAGCAAATATTGGGGAGAGAGATGACTCTTCTTTGTATATTATCTAAGGTTAAGATCCGGCCTTTGAGAGCTGTCCACACAAAATAAGCCTTCCAAGGAAAAGTCAACTCCTTTTGAGGTTGTAGATGATCATAGCAAGATTTAACAAAGAAGATCCGTTGGTTTCTATAGACCAACATCGTCTATCCTCATTATCAAGGCAAGGATTAATGCGATTGATGTATTCAAGAAGCCTGATCATTTCCTCGATGATGTAGCACAGCCTAGAAAGAAACTGTTCACCTGTGGATGTATGGGCCACAATATCACTAGGAAAGGTTCTCCTCAGTTTGATTAAACAGTCAACAAGTTACCCTCCAAGAACCCATGTAATAATCACTCCAGCAGTGTAATATATAGGATTTAAAATGCCTTAAAATGAAATGGCACACGAATCAAAGATGGAGTCAAAACAGTGTGTACTAAAGTTAACAAAGGTTAACTAGGTTCTGATTTTAAGCGAAACAACAAGGGTTGAAATGGTAGAACAGGGGTCAAAACAGGCTAGACTTATGGAAAAAAAAAAAAAACAGCCAGTTGATGGGTGGAATTTAGTGGCCTGGAAGCTGGTAAGACACTACTGTTTGGGATAAGTTATGGAGGGCAGAACAGCAGGATACTGTAGAACTGTGGAAAGGGTTTACTCAGGTTCAGACCAGGGCTCAGAATAGTGAATGTAAGCAGGCTGTATTTTGGGATCAAACAGCAGGGGATTGTGTGTGTTTATGGAGTTAAGAAGGGATAGTACAGAGTATAGCAGGGTTTACCAGAATTATATCAATCAGACTTCTAGATTAAGAACAAGACTTAATAAGGTCAGATTTCAGACTAGTTGACTAAAATAGTCTGGGAATTACCATTCGGGTGTAACAGCAAGCATGAATGGGGAAGAGATTTCTGATTTCAGGTTTGAAATACAACCAACTCTCAGGAAAGAGTGTGCCACAGGGTGAAAACTATAGAGGGAAGGTGATTTCTTGAAGAGAGAATCAAAGGAAGGCTGTGGTCGTAATCTCAGGTCTGTAAAAGTGGGGAGAAAAGGTTATTGATGAGCTTATCAAAAAAAAAATTAAAGATGAAATGGAAGAAATATGGTTACCACAGGTGAAGACAATGTGTCAAGAGTGAAGTTTTCTTGAGGAACAAGAAAAAGGGCATGAAGGCAAGCCGTGGGTATTCAAGACACCACAGAGATGGTTTCTTGAAATTATTCAAGTTCTTGGAATCAGAGATCAGAAAACAGTAAAGACCAAGATAGAAAAGAAGAAAGAAAGAAGAAAGAAGAAGAAAGAGAATAGAAGTACCTGTGTGGTAATCCCTACCTACATGACCCAAGTAATCCC
>JAOXJP010000008.1:15742042-15755006 GCA_025762735.1 Platanus orientalis | reverse complement strand
TCTGTTATGTCTGCTTAATATCTATATATATATATATATATATAAGAGAGAGAGAGAGAGAGAGAGAGAGAGAGAGATAGATAGAGTAATGAATGGTATAGAGTGAATATAATATATGAATGGTATAGAGAAAATTAAATAGGAACATGTTCACTTATATGTCCTCTTGATATTGAGCTAACATGTTCAATCATATGTTCTTAGGGTTTCCCTAACCCCGGTTGTTCATCTTAAAAATGAATAAAACATATTATTATTATTATTATTATTTGATGGGTAATCTAGATTGAAACGCGACCAATTCATAAAAAATAAAAAAAAGATTGAAACACAACCACATTGATGTCGTACAATATGTAAACCAATTGAAGTAATAGTTCGAGTCTATTGAATGTTTAGCAATAGACCTTGAGAGAGTCTTGTAATACTCCGCACATGTCACATATATTTTCATATACGTGTTATACGTAGAATGCATACACAAGTTATATAAGTTTCGTACACACTTAAAACCATTTAAATGCACATATATTGATCAGTAAGCTGACAAAACTTTAGAGAGACACCAAGGAAAACATATGAAGAATTTGTAAGTAAACTTTATGTTATTGGATAGGTACGAAAATCTAGAGTCCAACAAAATAAACGAGAATGATGAACAATGTTTTTGCGAATGATGAATAGTATTTTTGTGATTAACAGTATTTTCGTGATGAAAATTGTTTTCACAATAAATAGTGTTTTTGTAATAAAAAAAAAAAAAACTCTATGATTAAATTGTGTGAAACTCTCTTTGGACTTATAAATTAGATATGTTTCAATCTAAAGAAACTAGAAACCATAGATAAAAGATTAAGAACAAGAGGAACAAAAAAGAAAAGATAAGTTAGGTTTTGAGATTTTTCTAAATAACGAAAGCTTTAGAACATTTTTACACACAAAGAGGTAAGAACCTATGTAAATTAATTCCACTTTTGAATTCCATAGGTTCTTAGAATTGATCTAATCTTGTTTTGCAAAGATTATTCTTGTTTTTTAATAGATTTTGAAGTAAAGAATAATGGTTTTCAAAGAGGATTTTTGAGTTTTACAAGAACGGAAAAGCACCATGTTTGTTTTGCAAGTTTGTGGGTTTTAGATTATTTTAATTTCTATTTTACATGCCATGAATCATTTTGGTCCAAGTTTTAATCTATTTTAAGGTTCTGAAATCATTGATTTTTAATAAGGTTCTTCTGTTTTTATGAACACAAGTGACCTTAGTTTTAGATATTTAATTTCAAAAGATTGTAGAGACTATGTTCTTTGTTTTGTAAGATCTTTATATGTTTATATATTTGATTTCTGATTTGAATGTTATATGTTTTTAATAGTTATTGCAAAAATCTGATTGTTTTATAGTTATATTCTTAAGCAGATCAAACATTTTTTATTTTAAGTAAAGTGAATTTGTTTATGTTCGGTTATAGATTGTTATATGTTATACATTGTTATTGTTATTAGCCACACTTTGTCATCAAGAGAGATATGAGATGATACCCATCACACCTGATTTATGGTGTGAATTGTTCTGGTTCTTCTTACAGGAGATTAAATGGTGTGTGTGACTCTTCTTGCCGGAGATTAAATGGTTTGTCTGGTTCTTTTCACAAGATATTACATGGTGTGTTTGACCATTTTTATTGAGGATTAACTGATGTTACTATTATCTGTATTAGTTTATACATCTAATTATATGTTCTATTTTATTTAGTTTCATTATATGTATCTGGTTTATTCTGTTTAAACCATCTATATGTTTATGTCTTTTTTTTATTGTTTTCAATTAAGTATATGTTTCCATATGACTAGATTGTTCAATTTTGTACATTGTTAAAAGTATGTAACTATCTATTTTGTTTTTGATTCGTACTAAGTCTTGATCAATTACTCTTTAATTTTCTTTTTCTTGCTGAATTTGTCAAGATCACCCCAAATTTGACACCACAAATGATAATAAGGTAGCTACATAATTGTATAGATAGACAGGATTGGAGAGATTAGTGGGCTTTGATTAGGCTATGAGACATTGAAACATTATTTTATTTTAGTATTTTATTTCTATTTGATTAAAAGGATGTAATGAGTTAGTGAATTTCAGTTTTAGATTTGATATTTGATTTTTAGATGATGGTTTAATTTATGTCAGACTATTGGGTTGTTTAATTGGGAATGTCAGGATTATGATTATGGATTATTTTCAGGCTATGCTTAAGAATTATGGTTCATGAACTATTTTAGGATTATAAAAATATGATATTTTATTATAGGTCAAATTATGAGATGTGAATGAATATATTTTAAATGTGCAATTCTATTGCGTATGAATGAAAAAAATGAGCGAAAAAAAAATTATATGTGATTTATAGGATATGAATGAATGAATGATTAATGTCACGTGCTGAAATTTATGATCCTTTTGATATGGGTTTCAGGGCATGACAAAAGTAAGTTGAAGAGCAAAGCAAGAGTTATAGAAATAAATAAATAAATAAAAATAAATGGCTACAATACTAAAATCTTTTGTTTTGTTTTGTTTTTTGTGAGGCTTAAATCTTACTCACTACATTTTACTAGAATAAACAAAAAATTAAAATTATTCATTACATCGTAACATCATTAGATGTGATATATAAAGTAATGTAATAGAACTTTAAAGAAACAATAGTGATATCAACATCAACAAGAGAGGAAATTTTCACCCTCCCTATGTTTAAACTTAAAATGTGTCTCTAAGCAAAATATGCAATGACGAAACCATGGGATTCCTAAAATCTAAAAACTTAAGTAAAAATGTTTAAAAATCAATGGATAGGGTTTCACTTTTTTCAAAGACATATCACTTTAAGGTAGATGAAAAAGTTGTCATCGAGTTTTTCTTTCTTCGAAATTTTTTTGAATGTATTTTAACATTTGATAGTGAATTGCTTGGTAATTAAATATTATACCACAAAAACTAGGGTTCAATCTCATAAATCATTTGATCAACATTCTACACTGCAATTGTGTTGACAGTAGTTTAACTATTGAAATGAGCATCACAAAAAATAAAGGTTATAGTAACAAAAGGAAAGGAAGATAGGAGGAAGGAACCCCTCTCCCAAAGATGATAACCAATAAATTAAAATGCTAGTGTTGCCCAATGCATGCTTGCCTATTTTTATTTGATGAATAACTAATGTTATTGTTGGCATGAAAAATGAGAATTTTTCAAATTTGTTGACATGTGTATACTTTGAATAATTAACCTTGTGAGTTGGTTTATTTTCTTACATTTGTTTATTTTTTCACTATTCCTAATTATTTCCATTCGTCAATGATTTTGTGGAATTGAACCTTGGGTTACATTACTTTCACAGGTCAATAATTTTGTGGAATTGAAACTTGGGTTTACAATGCTTTCACATGTCAATAATTTTACGGATTGTTTTGATAATCGAGGTATCCAAGCTTGTTTAAGCATCTGACTAATTCTTCAGGGAACGTGGACTCTCTCACACACCGGGTAAATCGGGTTTTTTAATGCCTAAGCAAGTGGCCCCAAAGGAAAAATTTACATTACTCATGACATTGCGCTGATCAATAAATAAAAGAACTTAAAAAAAGAGTGATTCCTGATTAGTTACGAACATAATCAATACACTTTTTGCTTACTTAAGTCAACACTGTTTTATTTGATGTTTTCAATATCATCCTAAGCCAAAATAGATATCATTATGTATTTGCATAAGATCATGTTTTATTTATTTATTTTTTCAATTTAGAAAAAGGTGTTTTTTTAAGAAATTACTTCTTAATGTTAGATTAGAATAAGATTGGAATCACTTAACACCCATACCCCACCTTGTATTAGTATGATTTCATTTCTGACAACACCATTATATTTGATGTTTTCAATATCACCCTTTACCAAAATTAGAGATCACTATGTATTCGTATAAGATCATGTTTTATTTATTTATTTTTTCCAATTTAGAAAGGGTGATATTTCAATAAATGTTGCCTTTTAATGTTAAGACTAGAATAAGATTGGAATCACTTAACATCCATACCCCACCTTGTATTAGCATGATTTCATTTTCGACATACAACGGTTAAATAGTGACACCTCATGGAAGGGTTATCCCCATTGAATTCCGGATCCAACATATGACATTGCTCCTTTTATGTTTTAACTTCTAACCACTAAATTAACATATTAAAAAGAAACTGATAATTCATCAAGCATTACAAATCAAGAGTTTATAATCAAAACATCATATTTGATTATATAAAGCCTCACATTTCAGTTATGTAAGTGTTGAGCTTGGCACATCTAATGACAATAAAATCTTTAAATTCCTCCAATTGAAAACAAACAAAGAGAAAAAGAGGGCTAAAAAGAAATGAAGCAAAACAAAAGTACCTTCTCAACTCTCACTCTATCCTAACAAAGGAATTCCACAGTTGAACTACCCAGATGATAAATCCAAAGTCTTTTTAATTAAAAACTTAGAACTTCATGGTTCTTATGAACCTAAGTCATGGAAATTCCATATTTTCCCGATCCTATTCTTTTCTAAATCTAATGACTTGCAACACAAATCTCTGAACTTCACAAAGATTACAAATCTTATTAAAGATATCTTCTTCTTTTAAGAAAATTTTAAGTACAGTTGCATATATAAAAATTAAAAAGATAATAATAAAGTCACAATCCCAAGAAATCCCTGGCAGTTATGTAATGTAAGACATATCCACTTGTTACAGAAGTAACAACCTATGCTGACGCCACCTTACGTTTACATTACTTCCCATTTTTAACGGACCAGGCATTCAACTTTTTTTATTAGTTTCAGACACAGAAGAGAAGGCAGAGAAAACCGAACCCATTTCTAGTCTTCTGTTGAAGAAGATCGGAACCCAGAATCCAGTCTTAGCTGTATCATTAATATCTGAAAACCCAAAATTTTTGTTTTCCTTTCTGCCTCTACATCTATAGTAATCTCCGGAAGGAGGGAAGGTTATTTATAGATTACAGAGGAAATTCTCTTATTAAAAGTTCTAAGATCAAAACCCTGATTTCGTCTGAAGAGACAGAGATTAGGGAAGCTGTGAGAGAGGGAGAAAGGGTTGATTTTGTATTGGGTTTATTTTTTTTTGTTTGATTTCATGGCTGCTGTTGCGGAGAATGCGATTGGGTCGGATGATCAGTTCATCCATCATCGCCCTTCTCCGACTACTGTTGCTACTTCTGCTGCTCCAGTTGATGATTCGAATTCTGATCCCAAGTCTGAGTTTCAGCGCGATATGCGGAAGCTTGTTGATTTGCTCTCGAAATTGAACCCGTCTGCGAAGGAATTCTTTCCATCTTCTTATTTGACTGATCGTCAATGGCAGTCGCAGTCACCGCCGATGAATTATTTTTACGGGGCTAATAACGATTTTAGCAGCAATGGGATTTTGAATTTCAGAAGGGTACTCTCAGTTTTGGTTTTTATCCTTTTTTTTTTTTTTTTTTTTTTCTTTTTTTAATATTTTAGTTTTAATTTTAATTTTTTTAGTTTTACCGGATTTGTCTAGTCGATCCCAAGTAGTTGGGATAAGGCTTTGTTGAGTTGAGTTAAATCTCCCCCCACCCCCTACCTCCCTCCCAATTTATGTGTTATTTGACATGGATGTATTGATCATTTTGTTGTAGTGGAGTTTCTGGAATTTTGGTTATATTTTTTATGGTATTGGATTATGATGGGGCTTTGGGTTTTATCCCATTTATAGTCCTTTAGAGTATGATCAGTTTATTTGGATTTTTAATCTTATAAATATGAGGTTGATTTGGGTTTCTGATGAAGTTGGTTTTTGTTAGTATATTTTTCTATACTGTAGAACTTTATCATATTTTTATTTTATTTCATTTTTCCTCCCTTATGTTAATCCCTCTATCTGTCACTGTTGTTATATACTGAAATTTTTTTGTTTTTTGTTTTTTTGTCAGAAAAGGAACAGCAACAATCAGGGGAGGAGGAGGTTGAATGGGAGAGCTCTTAGAGCTCAGAGAGAAGATAGCGTTCGGCGAACTGTATATGTTTCTGATATAGATCAGCATGTAAGTTTAGAATTACGGAGCTTTTGTAATTCTATATTTTCCCTTGGTGAGCAAAAAGTAATTACTTCTCTTATTTGCATCAAACTTTAAAACACAGGTTTTCTTTGTTTGTTCTAATCTTGGAGATATTACACTGATTGAACTTCTTTAATATGTAAAAATTAGGTCACTGAAGAGCAGCTCGCTGCATTATTTATTAATTGTGGACAAGTAAGTTCGATATTAGTATCTTCCTCATATTAATTGTTTGGGTAAATGTTTTGATTTATCTATAATCATGGCTATTACTTTGTGGATTATTTTCATGAATGCTTTGTTATATGTGAGGCCTAACTGCTCCTAATATGCTAATTTCCCTTCTAAAATAAAGCGTAATAGTTTCTTCACATTTTCATGGCATTTAGTTGTGGAAAGGTGGATGCTGACCTGTGTGAATTCCAAGGTGGCCATAATGTGTCTATGCTGAGGGATCTTATTTAATTTTTAGGGATTTGTTGCCATCCAATTTAAGCACCCTTTGGTGTAGTTTCCCAGGAGTTGAAATTTATATGTTATGTTTTCTATGATCATTTTTCGTTTGATATTTGATTTCCATTGTCATGCTTTATTATATTTTCCTATTAAAATTAAAATACAATGCACAAAGGTGGCTTTGAAAGTCATACTGTTGACATGCACTTATTTTTTAATCATTAATGAAAAATTTTAGTAGATGGTGAAAAAAAGAAAGTAGTTTGAAGGGAAATACAAAGATAGAACCAAAAAGAGAAAAAGAAAAGATACAAAGCTAGGGTCAAGGCCAAACCTACAAAAGAATTAGAAAAGAAACTTCTCACAACAATACAAAGAATCCTAAGGAATCCTCCCATTCCCTTAGGATATCCCCAACTAATTGACCAACCTTGGAACTACGGAGAATGAGGTGTTTAAAGATGCTAAAACCTTGATCTCTTTAGTAAAATGGATGTCTCTCTAGTACCTTCTCTTTGTTGGATGCCTAATTAATTGTGCTGCTAGTTTTGACTGATACAGTTGTGAAATTATCTCTCTGCTTTGTTTGGGTCCCATTTCCCTAGTAGCCTTGAGAACAAATATATGACATGCCCCTTATGATCCTGAAGATGACACCAGTTCTGGAAAAAACTAGATTCTTGACAGAACATCCATCAAAATTAAGATTCACCTCATCGATCTTAGGAGGGCACTGATCCTCCATGCTGAAGTATGATACAAGCAGCTGTTTCCAATCTTTCATAATATAATCTAGACTAATGACTTTGGAATCCTTAGAATTTAAGACCCAATGGGCCACCTTAATCTTGCTTTATGGAGGATGCTAGTGACATGAAGGACTTTATCCTTCAATTGCCTGCATAATAGCAACTAAACATCTTCCATAAAGAATCCACCAGCAGCTACCAAAAGAGCTAGCTTTCCATTGAGAAGACATTCAACAATGTCTCAGGGACAAAGCCAACGTAAGCCCACCAACTTGAAAACAAGTGGTGACTGTGGTGTAGCACACAAGCAAAGATACCAATGAAAAAGACAAGTCAAGGCTGATTTGGATAGGGTGTGGGACAGATATATAAATAACAGCAAGGTTATTAGAATTGTGGATGGCTGAATAGGCTCAGATCAATAGCTAGATACAACAGGTTGTTTAGGCTTAAGTCTTAGGACAGATAGAGGTCACTTGAGACGGGTTATGTATGTTCTAATAGGTCATTCACAGGCTGAATACAGAGATTAAATTCTGGGCAAACTTTCAGGTCCAAATAGGAGTGTAACTACTATCAGTTCAGAGTCTTCAGACTGTAATTGGTAATAACTAAAGGCCTGATCAGAGTGATATAAAGAAGCCTGATAGGTTCTAGAACAGGGTGATCAAAGGCTGATTTAACAGAGGTTTACTACCCTACCATAGGACTGAAAACAAGGACAGGCTTCAGGGATTACAGTGAGTATTAAAGGGAAACAGGGAATTAAGAAGGCTGATCTTTAGGGATTTTATGTGAGCAACATGGGTAAATCTGGGCTGTAACAGAGGGTAAATATGGAGAAACAGAATATTACATCTGGGAATTGTTTGGGAAATACAGTCTGTTGATTCAGATATGAGAGAAGGTAACACAGTGGTTTAACCTACAGAAAACAGAAAAAGTGAAGGAATTGAAAGTGCCACAGGTAAAAGACAAGTTGTTCTTGGGTTTCTTGAATTGAAACAACATGGAAACTGATTGCAGACTTGCTTCATGGAAGATGTAGGTTAGGGATAGAGTCAAATCTGAGAACAAAGGGGGATGGGATTTTAAAGGTGCTGCAGATGTCTGGAAAGATGGATTTTGGGATCTGGTTGGTCTGAACAAAGAAGGAAGGTTTATAGGGTAACTGTAGGAAAAAAATTTTCAAGAAATCTGTAGAGAAAGGATTTGAGATGGGTGATTCATGTTGAGATAAAACAGGGTATAGAAAACAAGAGAAACCCATGGTTGCAATAAAGATTCAACCAGCCAGATCGGGTGAATCAAAACAGTTACAAAAGTATAAGGATTCTTGGAGAAAATCTATGTTGTAATAAGGTTTCCAAGAAGCTTCAAGAAATAAAGAAAAGAAGAAGATAAAAGAGGAGAAAAATAAGAAAAGAATAGTACTTGGAGTGGGTAATCACCTACCTCACAAGCCCTTGGACATCACCATCCTTGGGTTCACGTTTAGGCACCAAAAACTTGAAGAATAGAAGGAGTTCCATTCATGGAGAGTAAGAAACCAGCCAATTTTTTTTTTAATTCCATCATATCAATACAAAAACGTGCAACCCTATATATAGACTCACAAACTCATGAAAATAACAAGAAACCAAATTAGAAACTCTTAAACTACTAGTTTACTTGCTACCTAAGACTTTTCCAAACTCAACTACTAAAAACTTGACTTTCTAAAAACAAAAGCTGCCAAAATCAAACCCTTGTAGAGGATTTCGACCAGCACTCTAAGAGGGACCCACTTTGACTTGTTGACTCTCTAAAATTATTAAAATACCATTGACAACACTGTTTTATTACAAAATAACCCAAAAACAAAAATTTAAATGCCATTTGGGACCTAAACTTTACTAACTCATAAAACATTAAGTAAAACAGTAAAATAACTTTAAAAGACTCCATCATGTGTCCCAAAGATGTTTATCCATGTGTCTTCTCGGGTGGACCCCACCAAATCCATATATGGATTCCACCTTGCCTCTAAAGTTCGCATCAAACCCCTCTTGTTCGAAAAAACTCGACCTTGAGTTTTGTAGAGAGAAATGATTAGTATCATGGGAGATCCCGAACCGCATAACCATATACCAAATCCTTCAATGATCAGATTATGATGTAATCTTGTCTACTTGCAAGCATCTAATATGGGATAGACCTCATAGTACACATCATTTGTCATCTGATCGGTATTTGGTAGTGGAAAAATCTCATAATACTCGTCCTTAGTTATCTCAGACATAGCCATCTCAGAGTCATATAACTGTGAGAGAACTGGTATATCCATCAACATAATCTGTACCTCGTCTTGAATAGAATCTTGGTCTTCATCTAATGGCTGAACATGAGTTGGCATAACATTGTCTGGAATCACTAATGGATCATGGGCTGGTATGTCTGTCAGGATGGACTGGATTTCGTCCTAGATGGGAGCTAGAATCTCATCAGATGGTTGGTCACAAACTCGAGTAGCAAGGGAGCACTCATCGACGATCATAACTGACTCCTCAGGTAACTCATCACAAGTCGCATCATCATACTCTACGTTAGTGTCATCATCTCTGACATTTTCTTCAGTTCCTTGCACCTTCACTTTGAACTTCTCTTCCTCAACTTGCAAATCAGCATCATGTACTAGAATCTCGTGCTTGGGTTCAACAAGCTCTTCACTCTTCTTCAACATAGCAAGTTGGTACTTGTCAATGAATGATTGAACATTATCTCTCCAATCTGACACATCTGGCACCATAGTAATAGTCTTCACTTGGAAACTACAATACACTCCTCAGTCACAGATCCGAAGAATAGAAGTGTACTTGTTGAAGGTAGCCTTTTTCTCTTCCAACCATAGTTCAAAAACTTGGACCATTGGATCAGATCGTTCAAGCCCAAAACATGGTAGATTCTAAAGCAGGAGTGGCACCTCTTAGTAAAAGCTTCTTGTGAATAAGATTCCAACCTTCTCTCTCATTCTCAATTAGCACTAGAAAAGAATCATAGGTTTTGCCCCTTTAAGTGTTTGATGGGTAATGCTTATAACAATATATGCAAGGACAACTATACCCTACCTAAGAATATAGCATGAGGTCCTTCTATATGGCTAGTGTGCAACTCATGGTGTTTTGATGGCTTACGATGTGTTTCCCATTTTTCGTTTGGCAACTCTCCATGTCTGTTTTTTCTTTACATTTGTGCTTTAAGATGCAACAGGTACATCTTTTGCATAATTTATCCCTACTTATTTTTAATTTAAATTTTATTGTTTTCCCAACCTATATGATAACAATTTTTTAGTATTTATTTTGATTTTTATTTGTATATTTTTCATGTTGTGATTGTGTCTAGGCTTTTTTGTTTCTTATATTGACTTTTTAAGTAAGTGAAACCCATGGGCCTTGATTTTCGCATGACGGGCAAAACTTTTTGGAAAGAGATTTTCTCATTGTAGGACAGATCACATGATGGTTTGAAGTCGTTGCCATCCACCATCCTTTTTAATGATGTGGATGGACATCGGTTTTAAAAAACAAATTAGGTTTTAGGTTTTGAAGAAGGCTTAATTTGGTAAAGTCTGTGGGTGTCGTACCACTGACCTGGGTTCAAAATCCGTCTTCATCAATAATTACCTATCCCAAAAAAAAAAAAAAAAAAGGCTTAAAAATCTCTTAACTCCATTGACTTGGTCAACTTTTGAGGTTTCCAAGTAAGAGGTTCGATTGCGAATTTGGGAAGGCGTTATGTATCCCTCTTCACTACTTTTGTGGTTGCCTACTTTCGTCCGTTATAGTCTTTGGTTATATTGGTGACATTCTCTACCTAGGTTTGGTAATGATTAACGTCAAGTGGGAATCCAAATTTTGTCTCTTCAAAACGTTACTCTAATTTTCACATCAAACTAGAAAATATCACACCTTGCAAAAATAGATTGGCATGATTCTTCTAGCTTAGTTGAGGAATTAAAGTTACTATTTCCAAAGATACTACTTAGGTTTAAAATGGTTAACATCAAATAGGAATTCAAAGTTCATCCCTTGAAAGGGTAACCTTAATTCTCATATCAAGTTAAAAGATTTCTTACCTTCAAAAATAACTTGGCTTGAGCTTCTTTTAGCTTTGTTGAAGAATTAAAGTTACTCTTTCCAAAGTTACTTATGTTCAAAATGGTCAACATCAAATGGGAATCCATAGTTCGTCCCTTGGAAGTGTAACCCTAATTCTCATATTAAACTAAAAGATTTCTTTCCTTGAAAATAGCTTGGCTTGACCCTCTTCTAGCTTGGTTGAAGAATTGAAGCTACTCTTGCCAAAGTCACTAACTTTATGATCTAAGCTCTAATGTTGAACCCTTATACATAATTTCTATTCCAACTTCAATTATTATGGAAGAAGTATTTTAGCATGATTCTTTCCTAAGTTGAGTTTGATTGAAATACTAAAAGAATCTTACCATTGAGCAATCAGAGAAATACTACAACATAAGCTTGCTTAAATTTATGGAGTTGGGAACTTGAAGAGAATGTAAAGAAGGTAAAAAGTTAGCATAGCATTCTTCTCACTTAGCCATATAGACATAAGAAGTTAGTAACAAAAGAAAATTATATCTAAGTGAATTAGATAAGATAAACTTTGTGATTTAAAAAGGTTTAAAGAAGAAAATTCCCACTATTCTGAGTGAACCCATTTGGATTACTAAACTCCAATCTGTATGGACAGGCTTCCTGAAACTGAGAATTCAATTCCTAACCTTTGCTTGATCATATTGAGCATGTCTTGAGGATGGAATCTCATCCCTTGTTAATTTCCTTGAACTAGAAAACCATCGAAAAGGTAAATGGAAAAAAGAACTCCTCTATTGGATTCTAAAGAAAACATTCCATTTCAATTTATATTATTTCTCTTAATGCTATAGATTCCCTTTTCGCTATTGATTAACCACAGGAGAGATCATTTCTTGATGAATCCCCTAAATCCAAAGTATATAGTATGGGCTAGGATCTCTCATAAGCTTGTTGTATAAACAAAAGAAAGAAAAGATAAAGTGGGATGGGAAGACTTACCCCATCATAGAAATGTTGGGATGTTAGTCCTTGCTTTCTAGAAAGGAAGATGGGTTTCCCCCATGATATTTCAAGGTTCGAAACAAGGAGGTCATCATATTCAAGTCAAGAGAATGAGGTGAAATGAGGAGATCCACACCTTTTCTTACTCATGACTTGGTAATACAACTGTTGGGAGTTGGGACCCAAAAAGAAAGTGAGATGAGTCATTCCCATGATGATTCAAAGTTGTGGATTTAAGAAAATGTCTAAGAGGTAAATATATTAGTAAAGCATAAATGAATTAAACAAACATTCTCTTCTATAATAAGCATACTTGACCTAGGTAGACTTGTGCACTTAGACAGATCTTTATAAGAGGAGGTATGTTAAAGGCAATCCCCCTTAATTATTAAAAGATGAGGGATTTGAGGATGGTGAGCCACCTCCCATTCTAGAAAGAAAGGAGGTTGAATTCTCTCCTTACATAAATTGAAATTTACTTTTACCTTGAAGGATGTGTATGTAGGAAAATGATTTTTTCT
>JAOXJP010000008.1:15691846-15715341 GCA_025762735.1 Platanus orientalis | reverse complement strand
GGTATCAATTTATGATGAGATTTATTTATTTTGGAGTTCTATAATTATTAGGATTCCCTTTAGATTATTCCTTAATTATTACCACTTGACGAGGCTGAATTGCAATTGCAAGTTTTCCTTTACTGTTATTCTTCAGTGTTTTGTTGGTTTTGGTTGCCACTTGGGTGGCCTTTTTCTTTCTTTCTTTCTTTTTTTGCTTTTGTTTTGTAATTTGTCTTCCTCTTTAATATGTATTATTTATCTACAAAAAAAAAAGTAATTATATTGAAAAAATTAAGGATATTGATGGTTATTAGTGTCAGAACAATTGGGAAGGTGATAAGAAAATTTTCAAATCATATTAGGTTTACACTAGGGACCAACATTAAGCCAATATCACAAGTAGGTCCCATGGTAAATATTGTTTGTTGATGATATAGTTTTGATTGACGAGACTAAAGAAGATCTAAATGCCAAATTAGAAATACAAGGGGATGTTTTAGAATTAAAATGTATTAAAATAGTCCACAATAAAACAGAATTATGATGCACAAAATTAGTAAATAAAGAAGTAAAATTGAGGGAATGGTTAATATTGATGACAATAGAATATGAGATATCATGGAGCAACCCTTTCCATTATCTTCATTATTTTTTGCCAATCGTCCAATAGGAGGGAGATAATAAAGATGATGTTGCCAATATAATTAGAGCAAAGTGGAAGAAAGGGAGAAGTGCTTTTAAGTGGTGTGATCAATGCATGCTACTAAAATTAATGAGAAATTTTGATAAAATTGCTGTAACATGCTTTATACAGTAGAATGTTAAGCAATGAAGAAAAATATGCATCAAATGAATGTGTCTGTGATGAGGTCACGATGGATGTGTAGACTAGAAAGGATAGATTCATTGGAAGAAACTTATGGGTAGCACCAAGAGGTGAGAAGATGAAGGAAAGTCGACTATGATGGTTTGGTCATGTGCAATTAAGATTGATGACTGCACTAGTGAGGGAGTGGTACAAGTTGAAGGTGCTAAAAGGACAAGGAAAGCCAAAAAGGATAGGTCAAGGCAGGGAGAATAGACACGAAGGCTTATGATCCAACAGATGACATGGCCTACATAGAGTGGAATTGTGGAACAAAAACTTGTGTAGCCAACCCCAAGTAGTTAGGATAATGCTTTGTTGAGTAGAGCTAAATTATCAAACAACTTCAAACCTTTTCTTTAGTAGCATATATGTATCCTTCCAAGTTATTTTTTAACTCTGCAGTTCTTCTTCGTTCTGCATCCTTCTTGTCCAGTGCTTCCAATCTAAGTTTTGCTTCCAAAAGAGATTCCTTTGAAAGAGACATTCCAGGGCCTGCTGTCTTTTCAACTACCTACATTTGTCAAATGAAACTGGTTAGCTAACAAGGAATAATGCAACAGAGTAAGAAATGACCAACTTAAAAACTGATCCTGGTAAATCTAAAGCTACTATATGACACTAACACATACGAGTAATTGATTACAAGTTTTAAAGTAGTTATCTGGTTTGCACCTTCAGTGGAACCCTAAAGGTTCTTTTCTTCAGTTTTTTTTCTATGAAAACATCTGTGCTAGCTTGCTCTTCAGTAGGAGAGTTCGTGGTGTTACTATTCCCACCATCATTGGGCAAGTTGTCTTTACTTCCTTCTGAAGGGTTCCCTGGGCCAGCTTCAACTGATATGTTAGGGGTAGCAGTAGTTGAATTTTCCACGGTCAAATTCTTTTTAGGAACTTCCACCCATTCTGAAATTTCAATAACAGCATCTGCCCGATCCAGAGAAAGTACTCCGCTTCTGCTAAGAGAGAAATGCAGATTTGCCTTGATGGGAGCAGACAGATTGCGAGAGGAATACCTAGACAAAAACATTAAAGACAGTAAAAATTCACCTCATTAGAATTTGTAATTTCTAGACAAATAAATGACTGTTACTGCCCAAAAGCATCAAAGCAGAATGTGGTCAAGTTATCATTCAAGAAGTTGATAATCCCTTACTTCTCAGTAGCATCGGTCAATCCAGAAACCGCATAGTGGGCAAACTTATCAGAAGAGATCCCCGGTGGTAATGAATCGGAACTCTCATAACTAAGTGATACTTCAAAATCTTTTTCATGCTTAATGGACCTGAACATCTGAATGGCAAGTAAACACATAATTGGTAAGAAGTTAAATCTAAATAAATCTAATGTTTTAAATTCTCATGGCTAACAGATTCAAATTATTTACCTTACTGGGGATTTTCTTCATTCGTTGTACAAGTAACTGTTTAGTGCTCTCATCTTTCAAAAGATCAGGCCCATCTAACTCAATCATAAAGCCATATGGGGAACCATCAACCATTCCTAGCTTACGATTCAACTTGATTCCATCACTTAAATTTGCAGCATGAAGTGCTGCACCAAGTACAATAGCTTCATCAGCATCCAGATGTTTGTCCAGATCTTTCCTCCCAAGAAATTCCTGGAGCTTAGCCTGTAAGAAGGAAAAGAAAGAATATTATTTTCATACTTAGTGTTCATCAATTAATAAAACTTCAAGACTTTCAAACAAAAGCAAGCTATATATATTTCTCATTCTTGTATCACAAGATCAAGGTTCAGAGTTACACCTTGATAAGGTGCATTTCATTATCTAGGGGAACCAAAACAACAACCATATATAAAGGGCATAACAATCCACAACAACCCACATGCATTGTAGTCAACTTCATATTGATTGATAAACATGCATTAATCAACAGTTTATATTGTACTGACCTACATGTTGACATTGACATTAAAAACCATGCACAAGATGAAATCTTTTACATTGGTTGATCATCTCTGGATATAACAGAACTTCACAAGTATACAGTTTCTCATGCACTTGTACACTTAGAAGAACTTGGATGAAATACAACCACGATGCATGGGGTAGTCATAGAATTAGTAGTTAATGTTGGTGAACACAACAAGTTAAGAGAGGAATGACAAAGTATAAGTCCGCTATAGACTAAATCCCTAAAAATGATGCTTTTTGTCAGAAATATTGGCAGAAAAGTTCCATCAGGCCACAAATTAATGCACCCAAGAACACCTTAACTGCACATCCATATCCATATTAGTACCCTGTATGTCCTTGACAAGGTCGTGGTTTCAAATATCTTTTTTCTTTTCAAATATCTGAAAATGTCTTATTTGTCTCCTGACATATATCCATGTTGATCAGGATCGACACAAACATTACTGTCACTGACAAAACATTAACTACATTTGAAACTTCAATTTTCAGTCGACATGATGTACAATGTCGATGTGTCGATAGAAAATTCTCCTTTCATGTTGTATTATTTCAAAATGTCTGCATGCTCAAAAAGCATATGAAAAACGATACCTTCCAAGGAAAATAAAAGGAGGAAGGGGGGCAAGAAAAAAGAGAAGATTAGAAAGAAGATGAAGAAGAGACTCTACATGTTCCCTTATATTAAACTAGTTAGATTATAATCTGTTTGTCAATTTTTTTTTTTTTTTTTGTTGATAAATAATATATATATATATATAAGTGTATTATGTATTAAAATATGCTATCATTCTTAATGAATCTATTTGTTCCCTTATGTTTATGCAGTTAGATTAGAATCTGTTTCCTAAGTTTCCACAAATTTTACAATATTTCTTTTAACATTTACGACACAGATATTTTGTACGTTGGACAAGGTATCAAAGGAATTACTACCGTTTTGTAGTGATAGATTGCAAAAAACCATAAACCACAACTCTGCATAAAGCAGGAGCCTGGGCAGACATATACAGAAACAGCCAAATGGGACCAGAGTGTACACTGATTCTTAGAAAACTCAGAAACAGAAGTGCTTAGGGAGTATACGTTTGAATAAATATCATGAGATTCAATAACTAGACAAGTGTACAGATGAGAAATTTTCTTGGTTCAAACTTCAAACTCTAAATTTCTTTAGGATATTGAGTTATTATGCTAGTGTGAAACAAATACAGCTTTTATGGCATAGAAATGAAATCATGTAGTTTCTGGATCATAGAGATTTGCATCAGAATAAAAATTGTAGTTATTGACCTGTAACTTCGGCACACGAGTAGCACCACCTATCAGCTCTACTGCATATAGCTCATCAATCTTCAAACCAGAATGCTTGAGGACTTCTTTCACAGGTAACAGTGATTGTTCCCATAGGTCTCCACAAAGTTCCTCGAATTTCTCACGAGTTATAGTACTCCTGAAGAGAAATTAAATAAATCATTGTCTTACACCTTAACAAAGAGTTATGCCATGAGCAAACAATAAGCCAAAATTCCATTTCCTAGTAAATACATCAGCAAATCAAATATGTAAAACACAATCTGTATAATGTTAAGAAAAGTAATTATTTTGCATTTTTAATGCCAAGTTAGAACTATAGAGGGATGTTTTAGAATCAAATGGTTTTAGGATAAGCCGGAGTAAAACAGAGTATATGGAATGCAAGTTTAGCCAAAATAGGAGTAGAAATGAAGGAGTAGTTAGAATTGATAACCAAGAGATACCTCAAAGTGACCACTTTCGTTATCTTGGTTCAATCATGCACAAAGGAGATATTGTAGATGATGTTGCTCATAAAATTAGAGTTGGATGGTTGAAGTGGAGAGGTGCTTCTAGAGTGTTGTGTGATAAATGAATATCACTAAAATTAAAGGGAAAATTCTACAAGACAGCTATAAGACCAGTCATGCTTTATGGAGCAAAATGCTGGGCAGCCAACAAACACCAAGTACATAAAATGAGTGTAGCTGAAATGAGGATGTTGAGATAGAAGAGTGGCAAGACTAGAAAGGATAAAATTACGAATGAATTCATTCATAGGAGTTTAGGGGTAGCACCAATAGGTGATAAAATGAGCGAAAGTCGATTAAGATGGTTTAGGCATGTGCAACGAAAACCAATGATTGCACCAATGAGGCAAAATGAGTTAATACAAGTAAAAAGTGCTAGAAGGACTAAAGGAAGGCCAAAATTGACCTGGGTGGAGGTAGTAAGGAGGGACATGGCAACTTGTAATTTAACGGCAGATATAGCCTTAAACAGAGCGGAATGGAGGAACAAGATTCGTGTAGCCGACCCCAAATAGTTAGGATAAGGTTGTTTGTTGTTGTTGTTATAGTTTGTGCTACAACATATACAACATGCGAAAGAAGATAATGCCTTAACTTTACTGATAAGAAATACAGAGCTAGACACTCTATCATTGGGTAGTTACATTTTGCTTGTTGTAAGACTTAACTTAAATAAAACACTGATTGTTCATGGCAATACTCATTGTCTTGAGCCAACGAACTTGCAATCGAGTCCTTAGTAGTTGAGATATATAACTTCAAGGGTTTCTTTCTTTTAGGCGGCCTTGACAAATACCTCTTGATTGCTTCGAAGGCTTGCTGGTGCTATTTTTTCCTTCGAAACTCTTTGTTCCCTTTCATCAGAAGTAAAGGTGGGAAAACCTTCGTTTTCCCTACCACATTCAAGATGAAACGTCTCAGAAAATTAATTTGTCCTAGTAATCTTTGCAACTCCTTTTATGTAGAAGGTGGTTTAGCTTAAATGATTGTCTTGGCTTTGTTTTGGTCTATCACGATCCTTCGGTTGTGTACCAAGAAACCACGAAAGTTACCTGTGTTTACACCAAAAGCTCATTTCAAAGGATTCATTTTTAATTGATGTTTCCTCATTCTACGGAATTTTTTTTCCAAGTTAAGCAAATGATTATCGAAACTTTGGGATTTCACAATGATGTCATCGATGTATACCTCTATGAATTTCCCTATCATATCATGGAACAAGTAATTCATTGCTTGCCGGTAAGTGGCTCCAGCGTTTTTCAAGCCAATAGACATGATTACCCATTCAAAAGTCTTTATCAAACCAAGACATCGAAAAGCCATTTTATTTCTGTCTTTTTCGACTATGAATATTTGGTTATAGCCCGAGTGTCTATCCATGAAAGATAATATTCTATGCCCAACAGTTCCATCGACTAACAAAGCAACTATAGGCATCGAGTATTCGTCTTTCGAAGTTGCTGCATTGAGATTTTTGAAGTCTATAAAGACTCAGTTTCCCATTCTTCTTAATCACTGGTATTACATTTGACAACCATTGAACATACCTAGCAGGGCGAATGAAACCAACGTCGAGCAGTCTCTCGACCTCCTCGTTTACCTTTTACACTTCACAGGTCATTCATCAAGGTAGTTGTTGGAAGGGAATGTATCCTTTCTTTGTTGGCAATCAATGCTTGACCAGTTTTTTGTCTAAGTCAGGCATCTCTGAATAATCCCAAGTGAAATAGTCTTTGTATTACCTGAAGACCATCTTCATCTTCTCGAACGCTGATGGTTTGAGCCTAGCATTGACATGTTACCCATGGGTTCTCTGTCGAACTCAAGTTTACCTCTCTCAGGTCATCCTGGACTTCGGCCTTTGAATCATCCAACTTAGTTGGGGCTGTACTCAGCTCTTTTACTCCTATGGCCTTAGGCTCACAGGGGCCTTTGGGAGTGATGCACTCAACAAGGTACATCTTGATTTTCCTCTTTGTCAGATATCCTGACAGTCTCTTCATGACCATTTGAATAGACTTTGCCCCCGCTTTGTTTGGGTCAGTTATCAACTTCCTTTTTATCGTATGAACCTAACTTCACCAACCCTTCTAATAGGTTAGGCTTGGCTAACACTCTGCACAGATCTTTGAACTCTTCTTTTATGAATGATGCATCTTCTCGAGTCTTCTGAACTGTGACTTCTATGGGTTTTCCTTCTCCATTGCATCCTACAAGCTTGATTGTTCTGATGTTGTCATCATATAGTTGAGCCTCGACATTGTTTGTTGAGACTATAAAGGGTTTTTCATCTGCATACACCACTTCGGCCGAGTTATTATCATTCCAAAATAACAGCAATTGGTACAAAGATGAATGAACACACCAATTTGAGTATATCCAATCCCTTCCTAGAAATGCATTATAATTCGAGGAAGTGTCAACCACAAAGAAAACAGTTATTTTGATCTTACTCCATATCTTTAGTTCAAGAGGAAGAACTCCTCTCATCCTAGTGGCATTACCAGAAAATCTACAAACGGAAACATCTGTTGGTACTAAATCGAAATCAGCCTTTGATAGCTTCATCATGGAGACCAGCAATATATTCATTGTTGCTCCATTGTCAATCAAAGCCTTATTTATAGGCTAACCCTCCATATGTACTTTTATGTACAATGACTTAAAAGTGTTGGGATCATACCTTTGGAAGGTTTATTAAAAACACGTTTTCTTGGAGTTTCAATCTTTGCTATCCCTGGTTTAATTTATTTTGAAGTTTAATCCCCGTGTTCGACAACAGCAGGCTTCTCAATGATGATATCCCAAAGCTCTTTTTCGGCTTTGGAAACCTGATCTTATCAAACACAAAACTCCACAAATAAAGTAAGGATCATGTTACAGTCTCCTATTATTTCCGAACAATCACCAAAGCGAAGTATGGCTGTATTTCCAGTGTTACTCAAGAGATCATTCATAACAGACTCCGAGGGGGTAAAGGAATCTATAAGCAACCCTTCATCGTTAAAGTCATCGAAGTCGTCATCACCAAAAAGGTTTTCTACCAAATCTGCCCAAGAAAGGCGATTTGAGCTTTCTTTCCTTGTTCTTAAACGGCCGGTGGTGTTCCTTGTGGCTTTCTTTAGTTAACCTTCTTAGGCTTTCAACCAATGAGCACCTGAACTATTCGTGACTCATGTTTATCATTATCGTTGAGGATAGGATAACATCCTCTCTCAAACTTTTTATGTTCTATCATGATCAATTCGTCATCCGATGACACCTCGACCTAACTGACCATTAGACACTGGTTGAGTCCCATGTGGTCTTCATTTTTTCAAGGTGACCCTAACACCTGGTTGGAATTCAAGGCTTGATCCCCCTATCGTGTTCTAGCTTGTTGCCTAAGTCATCTCCTCTTTTGAGTTCTAGTCATCGATGAGAACTCTGAGTTGTATCCATACTTATATACCGGTACGCTCTGGATGTGCGGCTTCTAAGTTGGCAAGGTCAGTCTCACCCACCTCTCATTGTCCACTCAAGATGGTTTAATCATCTTCAAGAGCTGACATTCTTCACGCGAGGGCTCTCTTCCCATCCAGGGCTAGTTTACGTATTGTCCAATTTTTTTTGCTCATTTGTTGGATCTCCAATTTTTATCACGTGGGGTTGTTGCTCTTGCAATTTGTCGAGGGGACTTTCTTTTTCCCTTGGTGGATCCCATTGGTTGGAAGCCTCCTGGCTCTGTTTTTAGGGTAGTTGCAATAAACTGGGTCATTATCTAGCCGTATCTCTCACATAGACAAAAGTTATCGTCATCGACCTCACATTTCTCCTCATCCTCATCGACTTCAGGCTCCCATGTCTTTGCTTTCAGAGAAATCAATTTTAGCTTTTCTGTTTCCAACCATTCCTAAGACCTCCTTCGGTACTGGTATCTTAGATGATAAGCCTCGAGCGGTCGATTAGTTACCTAGGGAAGTGAGCACATTTGTAAATGTCGTATATCTACATATTTCCACATTCGACTCTCTACAGTCTGAGGCCCAGTTTACAGTGATCATATCGACATACACCAACTTTGGAAAGGGGTTTGTATCAACCTCCATAACCTCAGTCTTGTCAAGGAATCGAAACATTTTTTTGTTGATTCTCTCCTGAATGACATTTCAAAATACTACGCATTTGTTTGTCGAGTGGGTAAAGGAATTATACCATTTACAATAATTCCACCCACACAACTCATCGTGGTTTGGGACTTTATGTTTCCCAACGAACTTGATTTGCTTAGCCTCAAATAGTAAATCGAATATTTAATCTACCCAATTCAAATCAAAGAAATAGCTCTTCATGGCAGTTGTTGGTCTAGTTAACTCTTAGGTTTGAGAGTCTTTCCTAGCCAAAGCGTCGCATGTAAAGGGCATATTCCCTACAAACTCTGCTAAGTCGACCTCATAGTTTGGGTTTTGGTAGTAGATCTCATATGACGCATTGTAGCGGTGGTTTTCCTCTCTTAGGATGCTCTCATATCGAGTGGCTCTTTCTGACAAGTTGAAGAATGTCACTTCCTCAAAATTCTTTTTTAGTTCAAAGTTGAGACCATCTTGGGCTAGTTTTACAAATTTGACTTCAGGTAGACCATTAAGGCACCTTAATTTAGCCCGTTTGAACCACATGATAGATTGTTCAGTTGTTTCTTCCAAATGTTATTTTAATCTAGCCAAATCAATCATTGATACACCTAATCTACTCAAGCGAAATGAGATTGGAATTTGTCTTCTATTTCTTCCCAACTTTGAATTGAGTTAGGTGAAGTTTTGTATACCATATAAAAGCTTATCCCGTCAACGAGTTAGGGAATAGCCTCAGTTTGTAGTACCCTTGATTTGATAAATCTCCACACTGAGTGGTGAAGTGGCTAATGTGTTCCATAGCCTTCTTACTATCTTCAACTGAGAAGGTGACATAATCAGGTATCTTATATCCTCGAGGGAACTCATAATCCTTATCTATTTGCTCAAGGTAGGGTTTTCTATATGCAGGCCACGTAGTTTGCCTAAGACCAGGCCCATATAGTTCCTCAAGGACACCAATCACCTGTTCTCGGGCCTTCTGGGCATATCCTTGTGGCGATGCGCCATAAGGCCGCCCCTGGGCCTAATATACCCCTTGAAATGGCGAAGGTTGCATATTGGGTCCTGTGCCCATACTACCACAATTGTTGGCATCCATGAAGAGGTTATCCCAATAGTTTGGTGGTTCTGGCCTCCTGTTGGGCGAAAGATTATATCCCATATGCTCGTATCTCAAGGCATTTGACCCATAAAAAGGGTCAACCTAAAGCTGAGTGGAGGTCCTAGCCCCACGTGCTTATATCCGTTCGTGTTATAACCACATCGATCAACTTTATACCTTTATTGTGCATTTTGGTCAGAATAACCGCTTCTACCATTATGTTGGTCAGGTCCCTTATTTTGGAGAGCCCACGATTCATACCAAGGTGCATCCATAGGCTTGAATGCAGGGTTCTCATGAACCTTGAACCTTTCAGACCTTATCAGTATGCTTGGCTGGACTAGGTAACCCGTATAACCTTGGGGTCTCTACGTTGATCCCCCAGCTTGAATTGTAATTGGCTCATCAAGAGGTGGTATAGGGATGCCTTCGGCTCTGGGTTCCACTGGGTATCCGAGAGGTCTGTCTTACCCCCCCCAAGCCCTTGTGAAGTCTCTGGAACATCCATTCCCTTCTACTTTTAGAATCAAGGTTCTGATTGGACCGTATGTTCTCCATGACCGGTTGGAGCACCTTGAACAAGACTTTAGCCAACATGTTTGGCATCACCTAAAAACCTTTCTCGATTCTTTCGACGAAATCATCGAGTTTTCCCTCGAGATTCTAGGACGATTCATTCGTCTCATTCTTACTCAAGTTTGCAAGTTGTTTATCTTTTTTGGATGGCATTTTGAAAATGCTCTCACTGTAGTCAATAATCTGTTGGTTGTCAACAAAAAATTTATCTCAGTCACTGGGTTAACCCGTATAGATTTTCGGTTCGGATTATCAAAAAGACAGGTTCTATTTTGCATTTAGATAGAGGACTTTCACAACAGAACAATAACACCCAATTTGACAAAAGATAGAATTCTCATTAATTGGAAAACACAATATGAATTGAAAATGTACCTTTAGACAGATTACTACAATCCTCCTAAAGTCAAGGGAGAACTTCATTGAATCCGACCGTGAGATACAATCGATTTACCTGATACAAGACTTTGATAAAACTATTAACTAGATCTAGGCTAATTGCTACTACTACAACTACTGCGACTCTACGATGAAGATAAATGATTTGATATGTGTTTGATTGGATCCTTTCCTCCATTGTCGTCTTCTCCATATATAAGGTCATTTCAATGGCATTATCGTTGCCATGTTCGCTCACAACCGTTTTTCGGTTTAGGTCGTGGGTGTCCCACTTGTCGTCTGGTCCAAACTGTGGGTTTCCCACTCACTAGTTGGTTCGCCCATAACTCATATGTGGGACAACTATCGTGTGTTGTTGTGCTCTAACCTCTCCATCTCCCATCTAACGTATTATACTCAATAACCGTCTGCTAAATCATTACTCATTGTCACGTGTCATTCATTGATTGGTAGATTTCAAATTGTAACCTAACAAAATCCACTAAAAATTTAATATCTTCAAAATTTGATATTTAAGACTTGGGAAAAATCGATGTAATTTTAAAAATTAAAGTTATAAAAAAAAAATTTGATGGTATAGTGCTAACCCAATCACAATGCATTGATAAAATTTTAAAGAAATTTGATCAAGACAACTACCAACCTATGAAAACACCTTTTAACCCTAATACTAGTCGAAAAAAACATATGTGATACAATTTCACAAAAGGAATATGCTAGTATCATAGGTACTTTAATGTATATAATGAACTATACTAAACCATATATTTCTTATGCTGTGAGTGGGTTAAGCAGATATACTCATAACCTAAGTTATAAATATCAGACAACATTAGTCAAAGACCTAAAAGTATTTGAAAGGAACTACTAAATTAGGATTACACATTAGTGGATAACCCTATTGTACTAGAAGAATACAATGATATAAACTAGATATCAAATTCCACTAGTAGTTATGTCTTTACATTAGGTGGTAGTGCAGTATCTTGGAAATTATGCAAACAAACCTACAGAGGTTACTCCATTATAAAAACTGAGTTTATAATCTTAGAAAAAGCTAGTGTTGAAAGAGAATGGTTTCAGAACCTTTTAGTTAATATGTCTATATGGCTTAAAGGCTCCAAATTGGTTTCACTTGTTTCACTACATTGTGATAATATAATTGTTATTGTTAGAGCTTAAACTAAGACCTATAATGACAAAAATAAATATACATTTAAGACATAATGTAGTAGATGCTCTAACAAAAACATTGACAAGGAAATCAGTTTGTGAATCAGCAAAGGAGGAATAAAGCTAAAGCCTATTAAATAGACAACCAAAGATGGTAACCCACCTTATGTAACTAAAGATCCCAAGAAATAGGTTTTATAAAATAAAAACAAGTCAATGCGGAGTTTGTAAAGAGCGTTGTCACTTGTGTTTCAGTCTTATGGTGGTACAGTGTTAACTACAAAGTGTGCGAGGATGAGTTTTGTAACTCTTAGTAGGGCACACTTGATTGACTCATCTATGTGAATGGGAGTGAGGCAGTTTCCTATGAGAACTTTGGCTAAGTTCTTTAAAGCACTCATAAAAATCTTAGTGGTGCGCAAAGCCTGAAATGAACCCAACTAAGAATTTTCAGTAGTTTAGAGTTGAAGTTTAGATGTCATGTATGGTCTATTTGCATAAAAAATTCTAGTCTAAGTATTTTTTATACAAAAACTATGTAAATTCTGTCTTGATTATCCTAAGTATTGATTCAAGTCCAAAAGATATCAAAACCAACAAATTTCAACTCTTCGCTTTGGTCTTAGACAATCTTTTATTGATTTTAAATTTGTAGAAAATTGTTATATTTTATTGGTTTAAATTCTAACTTAATAAAAGAGAAGTTAAATAATAATACATTAGTCATAAAATTGAAAAAAATTTATTGACTCACAAAGTATCTACTTGTCTAGATCTATTATATATATATATATATATATTTTATAGTTTTCTATAAAGTAGTTATCAAATCTTACTTTGTAATCATGAAAATTGTCTTCTAACATAAAAGAACTAAACATCTAAAGACTTAGTCACACATCAATTAACAAGAAAAACTTTCTTCATTTTATATATGAGAGTGTTCTCACACCTCCTAAATATGTGTTTTTTGAGTTACGTTACATAGCACAACACAAACACACACATGCATGCACATGCACCGCATTGCATCGTGTTATGTTATGCCTACGTGTAGTAGAAGTCCTAAGTTAGGCCCTCTAACCCCTACAATAATTATTTGTTTTTTGTTTCTTAATAAAAGATAAAAAAAAATTAAGTTTTTAATGTTACAGAGTTCTTAAGTTAACTAACCATTTTCCATCTTTAGAAAACGAATTAGTGGGCTTTAAATTTTTCAACTATTAAGGAGTTCATAACTCTATAGTTGTTTCTTATCGTCGTGTAATAGAATTAATTGGCTAATAAAATAAACCATAGTTATTAAGTCCGTTAATTAGTCTATAATAGTCTAAAGTCATATTCTATATATTGGGGACTAAGATATGTGATAGAGATAAACTAAGCATACTCATCTTCTTTTCTACAAAACCTCTTATGTTTAATCCTCTAATTTCATTGTCTAAGAACTGAACACTATAACTCGTTCACCCCTGCTACTAAGTGTTACACTAGAAAGGAAGAAACGTGAAAACTATTGAATCCCAGAGTCTGACCATCTTTAACTCGCAACAGTAAGGAAGAAATCCAAGAGGGGATACGAAATCATGTTTAAGGATAGTATTGTTGACACGCCTCAATCCTAATCGTATACACTTTGGTACTTTTGATTTAACTACATAGTAAGTGAAATTTTAACTTTGCTTTGCATTCTACAAGTGGTTTTTATCTATGTAGCAACCTAATTACATATTTTTTTACAACAGACTATAGTTAACAAATTCACTGAAACCTTCCAATTAATTATGAACTAAGTTAAATCGTCAATACAAAATTTTCTTTCAATTCTACATAAACAGGGGTGAATTGTAAGATCCCACATCGCTGGTCATTACATGAATCCCTCACAATGCAACTGTGTTCAAAACCAACCTTTGTTAGGTTCACCCTTGACATTTCAAAGAACAAAAATTGATAATATCAGATGGTCCAAGACATCAAATCTATGACATTCTTCATGACTGTCTAGCTGAATACTAAAAAGGCTGGTCGATTAGGATCAGGCAAATCCAGACAATTTTTAGCCAGGGAAATACATTTCATGAAGCCTGACAATAGTAGACTCTTATCCCCTTGCAAACATGCTGCCTGGATGATAGATGTTACTAAGAACGGAATATGGCTTCTTCACATATACCCATCCTGCGTTGGGTATTTTTCTTCCATGATTATTGACAGAAGTAAATCACATTTCTTACCTTGGGTAATGCCACGGGCTCTTCCTCTAGTTTCGAAGACCCAAAATGTGGGTCCTGGTTGGATGTTTCCTGTATCGTACTGAAACCCAACAGATAAACCAACTGCCCAACGTGTATCATTGAGAAAACAAATAGTAACACAAATTCTAATAATAAGTTACCGGTTATTAAGGTTCCCACTCGACACTGTCACACTTTCAGGCAAGCGCAATGGCATGTGAGCGAACATATGCTGCAATTTCTTTTGCTGACGCAGGGATATATCGATTAGCTTCTGCAATCAGCAACAAGTAAACAAATCGATGAAGACCCATCAAACGAACACAGGTAATTTCACAGAACAACAGCAACACCAAACCCTAGTAAAAGCAGAGAAGAAAAATCTATTGTCTAATCAAATCCTAATCCAATCTAATCAAATCATAATCCATTTAATCGTAGAAGTTATATAAATACTTTGGCCTTTGGGATAGTTTCCGTCTCCTCTCGAAGTCGATCCTTGATGGCTTGCATCTGAAACTCCATCGCCTTCACCGTCGTATCCAACGCCGACAAATCAGAAACGCTGGTGGCTGGGTACACTGCGCGGAGGAAGACGAGGTCAAGATCTCTCTATTTCTTTATCTGAATGAATAAATGCTGCGAAGAAAGGTTTTGAATTTCTTACTGTTGCGACCAATCACGAGTTCTTGTAGCTCCACGATGCGTGTGTTGAAGGAAGCGATCAGAGAATCGAGCGTAGAACCGGCTTGCTTCAGATCCATCTCTTTCTCTTTCGTTTCGTCTCCCTTTTTTTGAAACTTTTTAAAAATGGGATATCTGTTTGCTTTCCTCGTTTTTAAGTTTGAAATCCGCTTGTTTTTTGGCGGGAAACCTTGGAAAGGTAAAGGCAGCGTATATATACATGCCAATCAAATGTCGTGTGCTGGAATTTGTATGTCGTACCGTGTTTTGGACACACACGGTAGTTTTTTGAATTTGGTGCCTCTTTTAAACCTACAAATTCGAGCACATTAGACCTGTCTGGTTGTTGTCGAAGTGGAATTTTCTCAAGAAAATCTTATAAATTTTTACATATAACTACATTTTTCTTGCGTCTAGTTGTCATGATCAAAAAACTCACAGGTATGCAATATTTTCTACAATTGTCGGAATTTTCTTGTACACAACCCAATTATTTTCACACCAAAACAGTCAACAAATTTTATTTTGACACAAAAGGAAACTACAATGTCTCTCTTGCCTCGGTCCCTTCATCAATTGTAACTCATTTTCTCCAGTGTTGAAAGGCTCCCGGCCACAATCAAGCTATCACAAAGCTAAGTAGAGGGGAAAACAGACTATTTTCCAAAAGAAAAAACACAATATCTTTCTCTAACTCTAGCTATGTGTCTTGGGGAGGGTAGACATTTATCTCCTTCATTGCAAACTGTAATTACCACCATCATTATGCTAATATGCAGGACTACACTTTCATTCACACAAAAAAAAACACTGTTAATTTCTCTCACTTCAAATCCATCCAGAGAAGGAAGTCTCTCAATTTTGCGATAACCCATCTCAGTAATCTACTTGAAAATTAGAAAACATTATCAGATTTCATACAAAACTTATATCTATCATATCTTTTATCCCTCGAAAGCTTTTCATGCAGGAAAGAGTTTTCCCCTAATAAATTCATCATCCTGAATGCACTGAAAGTTTGTTCTTCCTTACAATTGATTGACTTCCAAAAAGGGGTTCATAGATATGTTTATGTATATGTTTTGAATATGGGTTTTGATTCCTACATCTTTGTTGCAAGTAGTATTTCTGATGTGTATGGGAAATGTGGGCTCTTGTAGGATGCAAGAAAGGTGTTTGATGCCATGTCTGAGAGGAATGTTGTTTCTTGGGTGGAACCCATTGAATGAAGTAGGTCCGGCCCATGGAAGCACGACAAATGCATACATATGCTTTTGCCAGATTGCATTCCAAATCTCAAAGGATTCTAGTGTGTTTAAAAAAAAATTCCCCACTTTGAAATACTACTTCAATTAAGGGGTTTTCCAAATTTCATGCATTCAAACTCAAGTGGTGTATGGTTTCCAATTTACTCTTAGAATTGGATGCTTGACATCATCTAAGAGTCGTTGGTATTTAATTGGTGACTAAAAACTATCAACAAGTTAGTGAGTTAGTATAATTTTTAAAATAAGAGTTATGTAAAAGAAGTGAAGTGTGGTAGAAAGAACACTGCTAAAATTGAAATCGAGGATATGTTCTCTATGTTCCTTCGCTTGAGACATGGGGAAATTATTCCCTGTGTTGATGGTTAATGCCTCCTTAGAAAAAAGAAAAGAAAAAAGTAAGTTATTCATCAGATGGAGATAGGTGAGGCCACCTTCACCTTAAAAAATAGCTCTTAAGCCTATGTTACTCATAGCACTTGTAAACACGGGGTCTTTTAAGGGAGAGTTTAAACCAAGGTTTGAATGGGTTTAAGCGAATATAGAAATTTCTAATGAAAACTTTCAATGCAACCAAATGCATAAAAAAATAATGATTAAAAAAAAAATTCTTGGCAACCAGACATAAGTATAAAGGGGTGGAAAAATTTTACATTTTTTCTTTTATTTTTCTTCTCTTTTTTTTTCTCTTTTTTTTTTCTTCTTTTTTTTTCATCACAACCAAACAAAGCCTTAGGCCGTTCAAGGTCATAATGGCAAAAGGGGTGGACATACCAATGCCAAAAAGTGAAAAACATTCTCAAAGAGTGTAAATCACTTTTTCCGGCACTGCTGTGTCCGCTCATGATAGCATACTGACCTAGGTCATGCATGGGCAGTCACACCAAACCCCAGCCTTTTTTTAATTACTGAGCAAATATTCATTGGGAGCAACACATATCTGACATCTTTTTGGTAAATTGCTCCTAATTTTTTTCATCATTTTCCCTATAAATACGTGTCACTAAGTGGTTAAACTCAGCAGGAACTTCCTGCTGATTCACCAGCAGACGATCCTTTCCCATATTCATTAAAACACTTATTTTTACAGTTTTAATATTATACATCTCATTTTTATGATACCTATTTTTTCATTTGAAAACTAAATTTACATGTTTTACCCTATGCATTAATCCTTTATATTACAAAACACATTCGGTAATAGAATGGCAAACATAAGTTCTTGGCACCAGCACGGGTGGTTGCGACATCAGCCTCCCTTGAGGATGGCAAGAGATCAAATCTCCATAGTGTTACTATTATGCAGTGCATAATGGTTGGCTCATTAGCATAGTTTTGAAAACCAGACCGGATCAGATGGTTCGACTCGGTTGAACTTGAACCGGCATCCTAAACGATTTTGTAGAAGCTCAAAACCATAATCTCTTACACACCGCATAAAATTGGAAAAACTTGGCAAAATCAATGAAAATCGGCCGTTTTTTACAAACCAGGTTCTAATATAACCAACCTGTTTTATTTTTTTTAGCAAGTTAAAGAAAAAATAATTAGAAATGTGCCTTTCCAAATTCCAATTCCACTTTCCATGAATTGTTCTTATTTTTTCGTTTTTTATTACATTTGTCGGTATGTCTAAAAATTAAAAACATGGTCATAAACTTTCTAATACATTATATATATATAGATATAGATATAGGTATTTTATTACAATTTACTTATGGGAAGCGAACCATGGTTAGACCATATAAACCAACAGTCAAACCCAATTAGACCTGAACCATTCACCTTACCAGTTCAATGGCCAGTTCGGTTCTCAAAACTATGCTCGTTAGTTTTGCGGTCACAAGCTATTGCCTTGTAGGCACCCCCCTTAATAGTTGGAGATTGGCCATCTCCAAAATAAAAATACATTTCTTTTGTAATTCTTCTCTTCCTTGATGCATAATTTCTCGTCTTCTACCATAAATAAATAAAAATAACTTCTTTCTTTTTTCTTTTTTTTTTCCTTCCATTACAATCCTTCGAGTTAAAGTTAGAAAGCTCCCCGACATTTCCAAATTGAGTTGAAATTATCTATAGTCTAAGGCTGCATCTATTTCATGTCAAAAATCTGATTTTCCTATGAATTCCACATCTTTTTCCTAGAAATGGGTTTGATAAGGTGGGAATACCACCCATAAAAAAACTGCTCTCGAATCTTTCTATTTCCATTTAAGGCTTCAAACTCTCATTTTATGCACATTTCTCGTTTCCGACCAAAAGGGTCAAATTGCATTGCTTTCCAAGTGGAATTCTTCTCCAACGGTTGTTCATTTTACATAGGATGATGAAAACCTATAGGGAGCTTCTATTCGCACCTCACTTTTTTTAAGCACACCTCACTTAACTCTATTCAAAAAATACTATATCTTAAAATGACAGTTATAACCATAATAACATTTATAAAAAAAAAACCTTAAAAACAAAGTTTCCAAGCACACCTCCACACATCTTCTTCTTCCAAACCACCTCCTTTTCCCTCTCACCAAAGCTTATTTAGCTCTCTCCATTCATCTCCATTTAGAGCTCCCTAACACCCAAAAAAGTTCACACATTTACATTCTTAAACAAGAACTCAACCAATGGATTATAAAGGAAGTGAAATGGATCAAAATGGAAGCTCTCAGGTAAATTTTTTTTCAAGTTTTGGAAACTTTTTTTTATTTCTGTCGTGTTTGGCATCACATGGCATAACAAACTTAAGTAAGAAAAAATAAGTTTTGAACTTCTTTTTTTTTACCTAGGGGCTTCTGTATTGATTCATTTCACTTCCTTGATAATCCATTGGTTGAGTATTAATAAATTTGAATTTTTTTATTATTTTGTTCTCATTCTTTTACCTGTTTAAGGCCATTAATTGCAATCGAAACGTAATAAATACAAAATGTTTTGTAATATAACTAAGATAAAGAAAACGATTGTTCATTACATAAAAGGTGTTTCAGTACATGTGATCATATAATAGAGTACAAAGTATTTAGGTGTTATCCCTTGTACAATACAAACATCTGCAGATGGGTCATTCCCCATAACACAACTTCGTCCACGTATATTTTGTGCCACTAGAACCGTTATAAACAATAGATTCCCTAGAAGTAGGGGCCTATTGAACACAAGGGATCACTAGTAGCAAGTGGGGCATGTGGAGCACTAGTAGCAGGTGGAGTCTGTAGAGCACGGGTAGCCGATGGACGTTGTGCAGTCGAAGAAGATGGGGCATGGGGACCCGATGTCGATGTCGCATCGTAAAACCTGTCATACACGACGCAACGTGCTGACCAATCAATCCTTCGACGTCTCATCGATACCACTATCCATATGAGACTGAATAATCTGTAGCGAACGCTCATTGCGCAAAAATAAAACATACCGAAAAGTATAAGATGAATACATTTTCAATAATTAAAAAAATAATTAACATGAACATGCAAACATTAAACGATATACCTGAATTGCAGTATCGAAGTGCACGGTACCCTACGTCGGTGGCTAGGGTGCACCGCTGGATCGATATAATGAATTTTGCACGTGTATATGGGGTAGGCGGCCGGCATAGATCCATGTATATAAAATAACACATGGCTCTCCCACACATCCCATAACTGCTCCAAACATTGATACGTGGCAACAGATGCACCCGACTACTTCGAATAATGGCTATGGGGAGCAAGGGGGATGACCTGGCGCTATCCAAACCGTCGTAGGACATGCATGGGATAGTAAAGCTCCACAATCTCCAAGCACCTCAGTAACCCATGAAAGTATGCAATGTCCTGGAATGATAGTGTTTCCTATAATCGATGTCTGGTGTCCATCTCACTTGCACAAACTATATAAAATGTATGTTAGATAACTATTAAAATAATAATGTTACATTGCTCAATGAATGGATTTATGAACACTTTCACTCATTAGAGCCACATCATAACATGGACTACCGTGATGACTAGCCACTCATCAATCTTCTCCGCATGGCTAATGCACTTCAGCGGGTTATGCTTCTATAAAAAAAAGAAAAAATAGTGTTTGCACAGTACACAAGTATGAAATAACACAAATACATAGAATACACAAATAAATACCCCTGCTATCAAATTAATGTGGCGACATGTGTGGAATAGCTCTCTAACAGGGTGGGGTCCTCTAGAGCTCTAGGAACACAGAGTTGGCGGCGGCACCGCCGCTAGCTCCACAACAGGTACACTCTTACCCATTACAGAGTATGCGACAAAATACTCGGTAGTCACATGAGACGCCTCTCCCCAAACTCGGGAAATGTTCTCAACCCAGCTCCATTGCTTAGATGAGGTCAGTGCCACTCGTGAAGGAGCTGCCTCCATATCTGTCATATACCAAGAAACAGATGTTAGAATTGTGTTTAGAGGCATTAAATAAAAAAAAATAATTTAAAATTGATGTCTAGAAATATTAAATAAAGTTGAACTATATAATTTGAAAAAAATTAATAAATAAATATTCTAAAATATTTAATGAATTAAAAAAATCATAAAAAAAATGTAAGGTTGTTTGACATCATGATGTCGAACGCCTTCAGGGCGTTCGGCTTAGTAAGGCCAAATAGACTGCTGATTTGAAAAAAAAAAAAAAAAGTCTTAAAAACTGAAAAAAAATGAAACAAAATTGTGATTTCTTAAAATTTTAACAATAATGATTGACTTTTATGTTTCTTTAAACTATTATTTTTCCAAATAAATTGCTACAATAATAATTTTTAAGATCTTTATAAAAAACAAAATCAACCCCTTTACCTGATGGATGGACGTCATTGTTGTCGCCCTAGAGATAGATGACAAGTTCACTTGTTGTCGTCGAGGCATGATTCAGTCACCGATGACGCCGATTAGAGGGACAAAGCACTGTTGGAGAAAGGAAGAAAGAAGGAAGGGAAACTTGGATGCCGGTTGGAAGGAGGGAGAAGTTTTCAAATGGAGGTGTGCTTAGGAAACTTAGCAGACAGGGGATTAACAAAGATAAGGGTATAATTGGAAATGACTGAGGGGAGCTTAGAGATTTTGTAGGTGTGCTTACAAGTGAGGTGTGCTTAAAAAAGGTCCCAAAAACTATTTTGCTTGCCTCAATAATTGGCTCAAGCATTTGCACTTAGGTGTACTGTATGAGCAAAAGTACAAAAAAAAAATCATGCAGTACGCTGTAGTGCCTGAGCTGATCAATTTTCTCTGGCTTTGCAATGGGGTGTCAATGGAACATATCGGTGCATTTGCAGTGCGTATCCAATCCTCCTCGTATTTTCAAAGTTGGTTTGCTCATTAGCTGGACTTCAATTGGCCTTCTAAACTCGAAAATCTTAGGCCTTAGCAAATATTGCAATCTTATCTTAGCTTATTTGGTTCCAAACAAATATGGTTATTTTTCAAGATAAATCTTTAATCATGATTTGCTTTGGTGTTCTTTCCACAATATTTCATTGGACCTAGACCAGTGTAGGATGTCTAGTCAAGCTATAAATTCGTCTTTTTTGACCCCTTTGGGGTGTTTCGGTTGGAGGTCACCAGAGAGAAGATGGATAAAAATTAATGTGGATGCAAATGTTCCCAAAGACAAAACAATGATAGGCTTGGCAACAATAACCCATGACCATAACATGTCTTGGATAGGGTCAGCTACTTGTAAAGATGAATGGTAAGAAGTGCTCGGGGCGGAGATGGAAGCGGTTCTGCTTGGCAAGTCAATTGTAAGCCCATTAGATCATTTGGAATCGGACGCCGAGCATGTGGTATATATCCTATCAGGCTCTTTTATTTCATGCCCATGGCATCCTAAACCCCTTTTTGTGGAATGTAAAACTATCATATCCTCCTCTCATGGGTTCAGGATTTCTAAAATCAGTAGGTCAACAAATGGCAAAACCCATGATCTTGCCCATCGGACGTGTTGTTACAAACATGTCGAGGTGGTGTGGTGGCACGGGCGACTTGACATGTGGCATGATGACATATTTGTAAATATTGCCCAATGACATTATTGTAAATATATACAATATGATTTTCTGAGGGGGTGATGTTTCCTTTAGGCAACACAGGAAATACATAGTGTACACCTTGAGGAGGGGTGGGTGCTTTGAAGCATCCAGACCCTTGATATGGGCAGGAGGCATGTCAAGGCACGGAATGACATGACGAACAATGCTAAAGCTGAGGACATGCTCCTACCTCACATGAGCTTAAACCATGAGGCATTCCCCAACATGGATTTGGGGCAACTCTTGGCATGCACAGAGGTGTTGTCTTGAGTTCCTATGGGGGGTTGGGTTCCCTCATGTGATAGTGCTTGAAAACCCAGTGTGACGACACTACGCATCTGTCTAAGGACGATGACTTTTTTTATATGGGTGCTACTAGCATGCGCTATGCAACAGTGATAACCCTTATGGAGCTAATTGGGCTATCCCGTGGCCTTGGTGTGTTCGGGCGTGCATTGTCATTGTGTTTGATAAAATCCTAGCTTGGTCTTGGATGACCACAATAGTGGCATGATAAGATTCAGGGTGACATCTTACGTAAAAATACATAGTGTGTGGGTAAAGTGCCATGACTTTCGATGGGTTTAATGTCTTTAAGTGGGGTTTAATGTTGGACCTTTAGTACTATAGATGGAGTGAAGAAGACTTCAAGGTCATTTGAGATGCGCTTCAATGACACGGCATAAACGTTAAAGTAACTGACTAATCGCGTGCATTGGAGTTATGAAATGGGAATCCCACGAATGGATTAAGTGTTAAGAGATGTAAAAAAGACATTCGTTGATAGGTCAAGTATCTTTTGGCGTGATCGTGCTGGTGCCATGTCAAGTGCACCAAACTCCTGATGTGACCACTCAGGAGGGGGAATCAAAAACCTCCAAAAGTGAATTGATTCCGCCCCTGAGTGGTCCCATAGGGGTGTGGTACATATGATATCATCCCGATGGTGCTATGGCGAGTAATATCTTGTCGTGTATGTAGGGCATATCAATGGGTAAGAAGAAGGGACTCAATCGTTGTACAAAAATAATCAAATGACTAAATGGCTGACATTGCTGGGTGAGGATCGGGCTACCACACGATTTTGATGGTGAGAAAAATCTGACCGTGACATTGTGTCTCTGGTTTTAGTCAGCTGGCTCTCCTCGTTGGAGCCTTCGGTGCGAGTCTTCGTATTCTTTGAATACTTTTGGTTACCAGAAAACCAAAAAGCCAACCATAATTAGATATGAAACCTTTATAATGGTGCTCTAAAATACAATATCAGTCCCACGAACTCTGTATCTTCTTCGTTCT
>JAOXJP010000008.1:15668134-15691746 GCA_025762735.1 Platanus orientalis | reverse complement strand
ACATAATACAAATGAAAGTTGACTCCCCAACTCCAATTATCTATGTAATAATCTGATCCTCATGGCTACAATAATACTACTTGACTCTTACTTAGATAGGTGAGAAAGTATTCGCTTTATGTACTGAATCTAGCTTACTTTTATCCATTTAGTTTAACAATTCTAACATAATTACGATGAAAGAAATAACTCGTAACAAAGGTAAGGTAAACTAAAATAATATTTCACTTTTTAAAATGATTGTCCATAGCGATTTTTAAATAATTTTTTAAATCAAACTAACTTACTTGAATTTCTCTATTAGAAAAATACATTGAGAGGATAATTGTTTGATGTAAACTGATATTTTCTATATCTAAATCAAATCACTTTAGATAATGGGCTCAAGAGAGAATGAGAAAAACTCTAATTCTCTATATTGAATACAATTTTTTTTAATAATAATAAGCTTTAAGGTGGAATCCAATAAGATTTTGTAAACCTAGTGCACCTCAATTAGAGCACCCCATGCATGGGGTTTGGATGCCCTCAGAATATTTTAGTCATTTTAAAAAAAAACTTTTATAGTTACAATAATGCCACTGCTTAGGAATTTAAGCAAAAGCACTCAAATGTCCCTATCTCCTTTTTAAGAAAAAAAAACCCTCTAATATTTAGAATCTCCACCAAATCTTTGAGAACAAAATTTTTTCACACATAACTCAATAATTGAAATTATTCGCATCTAGAATTCACATATTTTACAATAATTAGTGTTTTAGATAACAAAACCTCTTTGAAACTAAATAAGTTCATATAATATAAATAGAAGCTTGTAAAAACAATGTACCATTCATTATTCTTTAGGGTTTTGTGTGAAAAACTTGCTACCTGGAATGAAATGGTGACTTGATTAAGCAATATAGATCCATTTTGAGTTACCTGTCACAACTACCCACATGTTATAAAATGTAAAAATGGGAGTTGAAGCTTTAGGCGAACCCACCATCCTGCTCAGTAATGTTGACAGAAACCAAACTCATTTTTAAACTTTCCATATGTTACTTTTAGCAGTATAACGAATTCAAATAAAACATGGTAGATAGCTAATGCTAAAGGAACCTACTATCCTACTTGAAACTACTCTTAGAAGGTTAAAAAAGAAAGTGACAACTATAATGATGTTTTTGTTTGTAGAGAAGTTAATTATGAAACAAACTCATATTTTTTCCCCTGGAAAAATAAAACAAATTCACACACACACACACACACACACATATATTGGAGAGAAGTGGTTTTCTTTGCATTGGTGTTTGACAACTTTGGCATAAGGTAGGTGTTTGAAGTGTTTTATTTTTTAGAATATTGTTTAATTAACAAGAAAGGATGTTAACTATAGAATTGGGTTGAGTGACTTGATTAGCAGGAAGAGATTTTACTAGTGTGATGGGGTATGCAAAAGAACAGAGAAGGAACACAGGCGAAGAAAAAGCTAAACAGAGAATGTTAGAACATGGGAGTTTTTCCTTTTATCTGTTTTCCCTTCTTTTTAAAATCATATAAAATCACCCAATTCACATTTCAACACAAAAAGAAAAAGCTCCCCAAACACAAACAGAAACAGAACAAAGAGGGAACACAGGCAAAGAAAGAGAGAGAGTAGCTAAACATAGAATGTTAGAACATGAAGAAAAGGAGAAATTTCCCTTTGCCTCCTTATCAGGAGCGCATTCTTCTTCATTGCACTCAGATTCTTCAGAGTTTGGAGAGGAAGCTTGGACTCTAAAGAAATTACCATTTCCATTCACTTTGTGATAACTTTTTTTGGGGAACCTGTTAGAGGGGAAAACACAGCTACCAGCATAAATCATAGCTTGTGAAGCACAAGCCATTAGAGCAAGAGAGAGTAAGAAATGATGGGTATGCAAAATATATTATTTCTTTCCTTCTGTTTTTCTTGTTACTACATAGAGATTTTTGGTGGGCATTTGTGGTTGATCTTTAATGGATTTTGTGTTAGCTACTTGTCACCACTACTACTAACTTTTTTTTTAGAACTATTTGCATAGAGAATGATCTTCTGTGTAACCATTATCATCAATCGGGACCATTCAATTCCAAGAAAACAGGCTGAAAACAACCTCAAAATTAAGATCTTCAGATGTTGGAGGTAGGATTTGGAAGGCTGAAAATGTTTTAAGTAGATTATGATAAAATATTCACATCAAGGGGTTAGATGTTTTTTGGTTCCATGCCATGTAAAACTGCTGGCCCACCAGGTGATTGCTAAAAACAGATGATTGGTGGGCTATGTGTGATGTGGGTATTACTTGTGCAGTTGTGCTCACGGCTCTACTCGATCATAGCCTTTTTGTATTTTTTTCTTCTAACCAGAGATGAAATTGTTTACAGCTCTAAATCACTATATAGTCCAAACGAGCCTATCCCAGCCATTAGAATGGCACACTTTCAAGATTTGAAAATCAGATTTCCATCAAATCACAACTACTTTTGTGGCTGTGCTATGACCATTCGGACTCAAGAAACCAGTTTCTTTACCTTATTTGAATAAATATCATTGTATAACATCAGTAGTCAACTAGTGTATTTGGTGATTTTGTAAACACGGTTGTGTAGACTGAAATCTAATTGCAGGTATACAGGACTGAACACATCAGATCTTCTGCAGACTTTTGTTGGGTTGCTTCTGCAGACTTTTGTTCCACAATTTTAATCTATCTAGCATCAGATCTTGTTTTTGGTAAGCCTTTGCCTCATTCATTGGACACATTATTATTTTGGGTACTAACCATACAATCTCAAGTATTTTTTTTCACCTTGCCACCCATTTGGGTTTGAGGCTGGCCATAGGTTTCCTTTAATGGGATCATTAATAATATAATTCAAAGAGGGAAGAACGAGGGATGAGAGGAGGAGAAAGGGACCATAGTCCCTTGTAGTCTCTATATTTTCAATAGTGGGGGAACTCATGAGTCTCCATTTTTTAATGTGTGTTTAGAGACCCACATGTTATTATGTGTCATGTGTGGTGCTTCTTAAATCAAGGAACCCTCCTATTATTTCCAACAACTCATAACACTAATTACTCTCTCTCTCTCTCTCTTTCTTTATGAATCACTCTATGAAGAGGAGGGACTGGGGGAGGGGTGTTCGTGGCAAACTCGTAAGCAGCTTTGTCCCACTCATACCTTTTTAATCCTTACGTCAATCGCCCGAGTGCCCTTTCACAAATCCACCACGTGGTCTTCACTTAGATGTAGAGGTGGACCTCCATAGCCTACTCTCTCATGTCCCCTCTCTATATATACTTCCTCCCCTCCTTACCTCTCTCCTCAACTTACCCTCTCTATCTTCTCTGCCTTGCTCTCTGATTCGCTCTCTCTCACTCTTTCTTCCAAAAGCCCAAGCAAAACTACAATACCTCATCAAATCCAATACAAACTCCCACCAAAACCAACCAATCTCTCCACTCACTACTACTACTACTACTACTACTTGCTGCTCTCTGCTCAGTTCACCAATAAACATGGCAGCTCCTCCAACTACAAGCTCTCCCACTACATGGGCTAAACCCAATTCATCTCCTCTTCATCGCCCCTATTCATCTTCTTCATTAATGGATGTGGGCTACACTTCCAAGTCCATCACCTTAAAGAGGCCCAACAGAAGAGCCCACCTCCATTGCTCTCTACACACCCCTTCAGTGCTCCATTTCCCAAAGCAAGCCTCTACGTATCAACCAACCACTACACCTTCACTCCTTCCCAACAAATCCAACCCCAAACAAGACGAATCCTCTCCATCCTCCCAATGGAACCCACTCCAAAAATTTGCAGCCATGGCCTTGGACGCCGTCGAGGGGTCCATAGTATCAAAGGAGCGCCGGCAACCACTTCCCAAAACCGCCGACCCCGCCGTCCAAATCGCCGGCAATTTCGCTCCAGTCCCCGAGCAGCCCGTCCGCCACTCCCTCCCTGTCTCCGGCCGCATCCCGGATTGCATTCAAGGCGTCTACGTCCGCAACGGCGCCAATCCTCTCTTCGAGCCAGTCGCCGGCCACCACTTGTTTGACGGAGACGGCATGGTCCACGCCGTCCGATTGAAGGATGGCGCCGCCAGCTACGCCTGCCGATTCACCGAAACGCAGCGTCTCGTCCAGGAACGTACCCTTGGTCGCCCAGTTTTCCCCAAGGCAATTGGCGAGCTCCACGGTCACTCCGGCATCGCCCGCCTACTCCTCTTCTACGCTCGCGGACTCTTCGGCCTCGTCGACCACAATCACGGCACCGGCGTCGCCAACGCCGGGCTAGTCTACTTCAACCGCCGCCTTCTCGCCATGTCCGAGGACGACCTCCCTTACCAAGTCCGCATCACTCCCTCCGGCGACCTAGAAACCGAGGGCCGATACGACTTCGACGGCCAGCTCCGCTCCGCCATGATCGCCCACCCCAAAATCGACCCAGTTTCCGGTGACCTCTTCGCCCTCAGCTACGACGTCGTCCAGAAACCTTACCTCAAGTACTTCCGCTTCTCCCCGAACGGCGAAAAGTCCCTGGACGTCGAGATTCCTCTAGCCCAACCCACCATGATGCACGACTTCGCCATAACCGAGAAATTCGTCGTAATCCCCGACCAGCAGGTGGTCTTCAAGCTCCAAGATATGATCCGCGGCGGCTCTCCGGTCGTCTACGACAAGAAAAAAACCTCCCGCTTCGGAATCCTCGACAAGAACGCCGTCGACGCTACCGGAATAAGATGGGTAGACGTCCCCAATTGCTTCTGCTTCCACCTCTGGAACGCCTGGGAGGAGCCGGAAACCGACGAGGTCGTCGTCATCGGATCCTGCATGACCCCGCCGGACTCCATCTTCAACGAATGCGACGAGGGTCTCAAGAGCGTCCTCTCCGAGATTCGACTCAATCTAAAGACCCGCGAGTCGACTCGCCGACCCATCATCCCCGATTCCGATCAACTGAACCTAGAGGCCGGGATGGTGAACCGGAATCGCTTAGGGAGAAAGACCCAATACGCTTACCTCTCAGTCGCCGAGCCCTGGCCCAAGGTCTCCGGCATCGCCAAGGTCGACCTCTCCACCGGGAAAGTGAACAAATTCATCTACGGTGACCGCCGGTACGGCGGAGAGCCGTTCTTCGTGCCCAGAGACCCCAATTCAGAGAGAGAAGACGATGGGTATATCCTGGCATTCATGCACGACGAGAAGACATTGAAATCGGAGCTTGTGATAATCAACGCCATGAATTTAGAGTTGGAAGCTTCAGTTAAGCTCCCTTCCCGGGTTCCTTACGGATTCCATGGAACGTTTATAAATTCAAAAGATTTACAGAAGCAGGCCTAGTGGACGTTGTGGTGCTTACAGAGGAGATATTACCAGAGGGATGGTTTGTTGATACGTCCCCGGAGTCTCCCAGCTTTTGGCCTTCACAACCCTTTTGGTGGGTTTTAATCAGCTTTTTATTAGTTGGGTGTTTTTTTTTTTTTGTTTTTGTTTTGGTGAGAGATGTTTTTGGGGACCAGCTTGTAGCTTTTGGGGTGTAGGTAGAATTTGAGCTCAGCTGGTTTCTGTTTTATTCTTCCATGTTCATGTTCATGTTCATGTCCATGTGCATCTTTATTGCAGAAAGAGAAGGGTCTGTTTGATCTTACTCTCTTTACCGTTCTTCTTGTAAATTATTAATGTTTTATTCATCTCTTTGCCTATACTTTCCTTTCTATTCCATTTTGTTATATGGTTTGCCATTCTGATTTTTGGTTGTTTGGAAATTTTTAGAGGTATGTATCTCCTCTTTAGTTTTTGGGACAATGCTAAGGGTCGATGTCTATAAAAAAAAAATTGTTTTTTAAATTTCCTTCACAAGGATAGAAGGAAAGATTTTAGCTGTAAACTACTCTACTATTCTTTCAAGTTTTCATATACGCATTGAAGAAGCAAAGTCCTTAAAATTATGGGAGCCATTAATTTTACATGGAACTTACATTTTGTTTACCATCATTCACAACAGTGTGTGATAGGGCGCCATACAATTTTGTTAATATTTTTGCTTCCACAATTACAAATTGCTTAAAGGCATAATTCCAAAGGAAGCAGCTAAGGGTCCTGTGTCACAGGACCCTGGAACCTGCCCGGGGCATGCTTTATTTTAACACATGTTTCACGTTTTTTAGGATTTGGATTCATCGTTGGAGAAGTCTCATATTCAAAATTAGTTGTGTCATTCAAAATTAGTTGTGTCCTGACTGGAATTTGGTGACCTTTTTTCCGGATAGCATCTAGAGTAGGGGTGGCAATTCGTGTTGGCAGGCTGGGCTCCTGTTGTGTCAAGGTAAAGGTATAAGACTATTTAGCTCAACCCTAACCCGATCCATTTATTAATCATGTCAAAGCGGGTTGATCTGTTTTGATCCAAAACACGTTTAGGGTCAACCTTAACCTGCTTATTTTTGTGTTGGGTCGTGTAGAGTGTAGAGTGTAGGGTTCATGGGTTATGTGGTAATTCGTGTTGGCAAGTCGGGTTCATGTCATGTCAAGACAAGGGTATAAGACGATTTGACTCAACCCTAACTAGACCCATTTATTAATCGTGTCAAAACGAGTTGACCTATTTTGACCCAAAATACGTTTAGGGTCAACCCTAACCTGCTTATTTATGTAATGAATCGTGCCGGCAACCCCGAAGCAAATTTTACTAAGATTATATATATATATTTTTCATCAAGCTTCGCCCTCACGAACTAAATTGGGCAAAGCTCGACTCAGCTCAATCAACCCATCGATACCTCTAAGTAGATGTCATATGCCTACCCACACAAAAGTAAACCATGTCATATTAACTGAACCGTGTTACATATATAAAAGAATGGGAGGAAATCTTCTATGACTAAAATTGGCGTGTGATTATGGGACGTTGATATGTGCTTTTGAATTTTGTGCTCCTCTTAGAAATGAACACTTTTCTAATACTTTACACATCACATGTCAATTTGTGCATGTCACACATCGGTCACAAAGGGTCTTTGGATCTTTTCCTGCCGACCTATGACCTGTTAAGGTCCTATCTAATAGGTGACAAGAGATGATTGGCGGGCAAAGGTAAAATATATATATTTTTAATTTCAATTCACTTTTTTCCTCCAGTAGTATCCTGCCACTTGTTAGACAGGATCTTAAATAGGTCATAAGTGGCAGGAGTGGATCCCGTCTGAAAATAGGGACAACAAATTCAAAAATACAAAATGTGTCAAACAATTGCACGCTTACATGTGGTTGTGTTAATACTATGGCTTTATATAGATATATATATAATTGGACACTACATGTTAATGTAGTTTAAGTTGGTGCAAAAGGATCCGGAGTCAAATCTCACTCCCCAAGTAAAAGAGAAAGGTTCGAACTTCTAAGTCCATTTTCAGCGGAGCGAGTCAGACTCGGCGTTGCCTTGAAATGGTGGCAAAGACGCAAACACCGAAATACAGTTATAACTCAGACCCTTATGCATAGTCTTGTCTCTCTCGTACCAACAAAATCTACAATCAAAAAACCCATAAACGCGGCCTTCTGCAATAAAATAAGGAGAAAAAGAAAGCCCATCTTCTTGTGGGGGATCAAATCATCTCCACTTCCAATGGACACGTGGGACTTAGATGAAAACCCATTTTGACACGTGGCATTACAATCAATAATCTACCAAGCCCTATTATAACGTTGGATCACAGTTAAATATTAGGGTTTTAGGATTGGTAAAGAGGATACAATAAATAATAATTAAAGACCAGAAAAAAAAAAGAAGAAGAAATCATTCTTTGAGAATCAAAGATAGTCTGCTTGTCGGTTGTTAGTAACGACAGGAATTCCGACCTTTTGCTTCTTTTGGAGGAGAAACGACACCACTTACCAGCCCTAAATTTACAAGGGAAAAGCTTGTGAGCAGTGACAGTCCCACGTTATTTTGTCACAGGTTCTCGGAAGTCCAAAACTCTTTTCACACCAAATCTTAATAAATCACAAACTTTCTAACACGACTAACACGTTCTATAACAATTGAATTCCATAGATCAACATCAATGCTCTTCCTCAAGCCAACCCACTTGTAAGACAAACTCACATTACTCATTTCCTTAAGAGAGATGGGAAGCTTTGGGGCCGAGCATGTCACATACAAGTAGGGGTGCTGATGGGCCGGTTCGGATCAGGACCGACCCAGTTGTCGAGCGTATCAGGAATGCTGACTATTGGTGTAGTTAGGTTGGGCCAGGTCCAGCATGTTTGCAGTGAAAGTATCACACATTGTTTGAAGTACGACCAAAATAACTACTCAAGTCCATGGATTAAAGGATCGGATCGGACTCACCAAGGTGAAACCAGTTTTAATGCTTAAATGGGTCAGACATATTCCAACCGAGGTAGGTTTGGGAACGCTCCCCTTAACTAAGACTAACCACCGCCCCCTGTCAGGGGGTGAGAACATCAACCGCCAAAAAGTAATTTACACTTTTTAGTTATTTAATTTTATTTTTAAATTTTGGAGGGGAGGAGGGGGGGTGGGCAGATATACACATGCATGGACCACCATTTTATAATGGAGATTGATTGTCTGTGTTGACGCCGGCCTATATACCAAGTCATTGCCATTGATTGTCACATGATATATTTTTGAATTTGGTGTCTTTTTTTACACTTCCAACATTTTTTTGAATCCCAAACACATCATGTGTCAGCTATAACTCACCATAAATACTACACACTTTGTCGTCACAGAACATTTTCATCCTTCTAGAATTGGCTCAAGCAGGCCTACTTTCTAACTTTCTACGATTACACTTTTTTCCTCTCTTAGTCAAATCTCTCATTGAATTCATTGCTAAAAAAATGTCTTATTCTGCAAACCAAATCCACCGACCAGTAAGACAACAAACCCATATCAAAATCTCTCTCTCTCAAATAACTTAATAAGGTAGGATTGGAGAGTTGATCAGGACACAACTTGAGGGTCACGTCTTTTGGAATGTGGAACTATGGCATCATGTACGACATTTATCTTGTGGTTGATAGCTTCAAAGCTCCAATTGGATGGCAGAAGTGACAGCAATAGAGAGTACCGATTTTGAAATAGCAACATGTGGGTAGCCGACCACCGGTTAACTTCTAAATTCTACTATTGTGGGCGTCCACGAATGGCAACGTGCATCTCACTTGTTTGACATTACCCACATTGCCCATCTGATTTAAATTTAAGTAATCAGTGTTTCCTTCATTCATTCAACATTACAAACATTACCCATTTGATTAAGGCTGCGTTTGGCAGCCACCTGTAATGCAATCATTTCATTTGAGTTTTCCAAGCTTTTGTAAACCCAATGGGATGGTTTTGCAATGAAACCATTCAGATTTGCACCGACTTGTGCCTGATAACATTAATCATTTCATTTTATAGAAAAACCTGAAATGACTTCATTTCTAATTGTAGTTAACAAATCAGTATAAATTTGAATTAGTTGATTACAAATCATCACCTCATGGCTATAAATGCCTGGGCAAACTCAAATGAAATTATTACATTTCAGGTGACTTCCAAACAGGCTATAAATTAATTAATTAATTAATTACAATGTTTCCCTTGGTCAAAGGCCGATCTCTAAAAAAGGGGGAGGGGGAGGGGGTGGGAAGGGCTCCTGCAAATATACCGATATGATTAGGACTGATTCGTTCCCCAAATGACATGAGTCGACTCGGGCAGTTCATTATTTGGATATTTTATTGTTTTTATATATTTTTTCAATAGGCCAATGGATCAATAATTAGTTGTTAGTAGGCGAAAACAGGTTTTAAACCCAAGTCTATGGTACAAACTCCCACAAGCTTTCTTAATAAATTTGAATCTTTGAAAGTAAGAGAAGTGTTGGATGTCCATGCCTTTAATTGGATCCTCCTAGCCAAACAATCTTTGAATCCCTGTAAGACCAATATCCAACGTTTTATTAGCATGAATTCCTTCATTTTGTAGACTTGTAGAAGTCGTTATTAATAGGGATTTTTCCCAAATAGGTTCAAAGTTATGGCGAAATTGTCAAATAACAAGGTAAAAATAACTATTTTCGAAATCGGTTTGTAATGATGGTTAATTACTTTTTTAACCCAAAACCATGTTTGAAGATAAAGAGTTCCATGGAGAGAGAAAACGAGAGTTATAAGAAGAGAAATAGAAACGAGAGTTATAGGAAGAGAGAGTTACAGGGAGGGAGACGAAGAGAGTTATAGGCAGAAAGAAAGAGTTACAGGAAGGGAGAAAAAGAGAGTTACAAGAAAAGTGAGAGCTACATGAGAGAGAGTTACAAGAAGAGAATTTTACATATGAGAGAGAGGTAACATCTATCACTAGTTTTACTTGTGCAACCACTACAACCACAAGAGACCAAGACAGAGAAGATGATGGAATCGGAGGCATTGTGCTTTCATGATATCTTGGAGAGAGAGAGAGAGTGTGTGTTACAGGAGTGAGATGGAGAGATTTCATATTTTTTTGGTTGTAATGATTGTAGAGGTAGGGAAGGCAAAGAAGATTAGAAACAGAGGAGAAATTCAATTAAGTGGGCTAGGGGTATAAAAGGAAAACCATAAACTTATTAACCAGTAATTACCTATTTCTTTCCAATTTTAACCCTTAGAAAACCAATTTAGTGAATAATTATTTTTACCTCATTATTTGGCAATTTGCCCAAAATTTTGAACCGATTTGGCAAAATTCCCTTATTAATATTAATTCACAATCGCATGTTTCATCCTAAATAAATTTGTGGGTTTACTAGATGAATCTTCAAACAATTACCCAATAAAAAATGCCACATAGATCATAACCAAGGCACAATTTTTATAAGTTAATTCTTCCGCCTTCAATTTGAAAAGTGTTGTTTGTTTAGAGTTTTTTCCACACAACTTCAAATAGAGGCAGCCCATGCTCCAAATAACTACAATTGAAGCAGTCAATGCTCCATTAATAGAGGACAAAAATTTTAATTAACTTTGTCATGTAACCTCCAATGAAACCATTCAAAGCTATAAATCAAAAACTGACCAACCATCTTTACCCTCCAATCACACATTGAGACTCATCAAGGGGAAACCCATGTGAAACACGAAAATTGACGTGAGGCTGTATGCTTAAAACCCGAGGTCAAGTCCAAAAAGATATCTCTAGAAGGCCCCCAAGGGCCAAAGCTGTCTCCCTCTCTGACATTGATCGCCATTGTTTAGCAAATGTTCTTTCTTCCTGACTAAATGCCTGTCAGGAGCCGAAGCCACGGCCACAGCATACATGTCCCTATTTTGCATGTAAATTGGTGGAGTGAGAGCATTCCACGTCCTTGTTTCCCATCAAAAGAATAGGAGAAAGAAGAATGAAAAGAAAAGGAAGAGAAAAGTTAAAAGTCATTCATCACCTCATCTCTTAAACCAATGGATCATGACGAACTATATGATGTATTCTCCCAACTTTGTGTAATAAGATTACCCCCACCCCCACTTCCAAAACAGCAATCCATAAACACATGCACTCTCTCTCATCTAAATTAAAAAAAGTTGCATTTAAACTACCTAAAAATGAGCTATGCTCATGAAATGGAACTTCTCTTTCCTCTGTCACATTCACTGCTACCCAATAGATACCCACCTCTCCTCATAGTCAGTGTCTCCAAAATTTGAAGTTTTTCAATTGAATTTTGGTTTATTATAGTTGCCCTTTTGGTCTTGTAACTTGAAACTTTGTATACCCACCTTGGAAGAGGAGAAGAGAAGGTGGGGAGTGGCCACTCAGCTTCTCCACTTCCATTGGATGGCTACCAACTTCTTATGAGATTAAGGTTTCTAAAAGGATATTCAAAAATAAACCTCAGCTTCAAAACTCCACCCTTCTTGTTAGTGGGCATTGACGAACCACCAAGCAAATAAAATACCCAAAAGAAATACTACTATATTATTCCTCATCTGCCTAACTTTACATGCCTAATGTATATTTTATTTTATAAGTTATGCGTATAAATGCATACATAATACATACCCACAAGACCCACCTAAGTTTTATATTTAAAACCCCACAGACGGTTAGGAATAACAATACACACAGTTCCAAAATTATTACCATATAATTCATTTTATTAATCTCTAAGTAGCCCACCAGGATGCTGCTGCTTTTTTCTAGTATCTTCTCACACAACTACCATAGTCACAGGAAGTGAAGCAAGTGCAGACAATGATACGAGAATGAAAACAAGAAACACACCCCCCCCCCCTAAATTGGGTCGTTAAGCCAGTTTAGAGGAAAAATTAAACCCTCCTAAACAGAAATAAGAAATGCCCTAAGATGGGTTTCCCGAGAGTCTTTTGCTCATGTAAAAGTTGGGTTTCTTGGTAACTACCTTAGTAACTGCTAATTAAAAGAATAATGCAACAAAGACCACCTTACCCATAGTTAACATTTAACAACTACATTGAAAGCTCAAAAACCTAACAAGACTTTAAGTGATAAATTGTTGAGCTTGTTTAGGAGAAAAACCCTCAAATAAAAGGGAAAATGGGAAAACCCCCAAAATGGGTTTCCCAAGACAAGTTTATTCATGTGAGAAACCGGTTCCTGATAACTATATTACTAACTGCCAATTAACAGAATAGTGCTACCGAGATCACCTCACCCACGTGCAAAAATGGGGATTGTCGACACCTACATTAAATACCCAAAACCCTAGTAAGGCCCAAGGTGACATAGGGATTTCCTAGCACTAAATGAAGGTATTGCGGTCTCTCCAGCATTATTCTAATTAAAATTAGTTTTCTCTGGCAGCAGAGACAATGCATAAAGAATCATCTTATTCAAAGACATTGAGTGCTGGCTTCCCCTCCACCACCACTCATCTAGGAATTCTCTGGAAGTAGTAGTAAGTTGGCAGCAGAGCCTCACTGCCGCCTGCAATATAAATGCCCAGGAATTCCGGGCTCCGGAACTTGGAAAGATTTCCCAGTGCATTGGAGTGCAAAAAACAGAATACACCTTTGTGGGAGAGCAGCTTCCGACCAGAAATAGGCATATAGCCTACCAAAATTTTGATAACTGTTCTTCGCCTGCCTTCGCTTATTAAATAATCAATTTCACTGCATTAAACAAACTGTGGTTCACAAGGAATGAATCCCCGTTGCCCTTTCAAGCTCAGATCAGCCAAACCTTGGCATGTTGTCAGATTATTCCAAGGTATTCCATCATTCTCATTCAAATTGCATTGTAGATCATGATCACTACATAAAAATTATATCTTCTCCAATCTTCCAACTATAAACAACCCAAAATTGCATTATAGATCAAGATCATTACCTCATAAACCCAAAATCATTTCTCCAATCTTCTAATTATAAACAACCCAAATTGCATTATAGATCAAGATCATTAAATCATAAACCCAAAATTATTTCTTCTCCAGTCCATGTTATCGGTCATGGACCGAGTATGGGTCAAAGCTGGTTTGGGTCCAGACAGTTCTAACCAATTCAAGCGTAGTCGACTCAAGCAGCGCAACCGGGAGCTAGTTTGGCAATTAATATGAATACTTAAATAATACAAGTATGTTTTAGCAAATATATAAATACAAAAGTTAAACGAAACCCAAAACTTTAACCCCCGGGTCAACTCATTTGCCGGCCGAGTCCAGTGTCAAACAGAGTCAAACTCTATGTTCCAAATTGGAAGCTGTGGGTAAAGTTTTACCAAAACCAAAGGGACATTATTGTGAATCCTTGCAACCATAGTCTACTGGAAGGAGACACCACACTTAACCAAGACCTAATTTGGCATAAATGCAGGTCACACAGTACCATGCACCATGCCAACGTAAACAAGAGCAGGCCTTATTGTATGTCTTATTTTCTCCCCTAAACTTTGGAAAATACTCGTCATGGGATGCCCTTATTCCACATTATGCTTGACTTCCAGTCTGGATTTAGAAATGAAATTCTACCTCACTTGGCATCTCATCAAAACAAAAGGAAACAAAAACGGCTGAGTCATGTTAAGTGCTTAAAAGGTAATACAACCAACCACCTTTCTGGGAACGCAACCAAAATTTGATGCTCTACCCACCACACCCACAATTGCAGAATCTATAACGGCCCACAATCACCTCCAACCGTCATGAACGCTGAAAGCAAGGAACCCATCAAATTGGACGGACTGGCTAGAAGTTCTGTCCCACTGTATCTGGACCACCATGCGTCATGCCATTGGCATGGAGTAATACAACAGACAAGGGTTCTACGTGTCAAAGCGAGATACTCGGTCCCCAAAGAACATGATGACATGGGTGGGTGCATTTATCTAAAAAAAATTATGGATCATTTGGGTCCTTTCAAGTAGGGTGTATGTGTCCCCCGGTCATTCGTCCATTCCAAGCCACGCCAGCATTTGTGATCCACCCCTTTGTGTGATGACCTCACTGCATGCCTCACCCACATGACTCCCCAACATGAAGACATCTAAAGAAAAGAAAAGTTTTTTTGTTCATCATCCACCATACAACTAAACTATAAATATAAATGTGTGATTGCACACACGCAAATAATTCTGAAATCTAATAAAAAGTATTCTATATAGGGATTCGACTTGGCACATTAGGGACCCACATGATATCAAATATGTTGTAGTATAGAGTCATTTGTCATGCAAAATTAAATCAAATAATATAAGGTTATATGTTTATATGCTATGATGAGGATAGCATATTGTGAAGTAGAATGCAGGTCAAGAAGAGAAAGGAAAAGGAATAAGAATAATAGTAATTTGTCTGGTTAAAAGGAAGTAAAAGATATTTTATGGTTTGGCAGACAGGTCCAAAAAACCATAAAAATAAAAAATAGAACCTGAGAACATGACACGTAGCATAATCTGAGTAGATTCAATGTGTCTTCCACATGGACAGATTTGAATGCACACATGGCAGACAAAGGAACCAATCATCCAAATCATCCTCTGATCTTGTCTGAAGAAAGTGCCTTCCTGTACTCAGCAACAAGAAGAAACACACAGAACAGAATGCTTGCCATGGTACACTAATGCCTACGAACAGGTAGTCCAGCCTCAACCATCTATTTTCTCACAGGGGGACAGGAAGCACCAACGCCTGCTACTTGCCTGTGTGTTTACACATAAACCCAGCATGCCCATGTTCATGTATGAACCCCTCACATGCACAACAACGGAGCTACTGCTGCTGCTACTATTACTGGTGGATATGTTTACTTGTGTCCCTGACAGTAAAAATAAAATAAATATCCTACTCAATGAGTGATGAAAATAGCACAGAACATTCAGACCCAGAACAAATCCATGTTAAAGAAAGACGGGTGGGTATGGGGGGGTGGTCCACTGATATAAAGCTAGACTTTTAGATTCAAGTCAAGTGGATACAATTAGAGTCTGCAGTAAACCATTCAATGGCTGAGCATGACAATTCCCCCAAATATGAATCAGAGGGATCTTTCATCTGTAGATCAGAGCACTCAAGATGCTGACACCTGATGGTCAGGCAACTCAATCTTGGACAGAAACTACGGAAAATGGGCAAAAGATCTCTTAGGTGTAGGAGATCTCTTAGGTGTCATCACTTCATCGAATGGTGGGTCCCACCCCTGTACGAGTGTGTCATGTGTGCTAGTATGAATGTTTGCAGGATGTTACCATGGGATGCTTAATGTATAATGGTAAACAGTGCATTAGAATACCACTCTTTTGAGTCCAAAGAGACTATAGGTAGATAACTGGATAGACAAGGTCAAAAGATGGTCTACAGGTCATAGCAACGTCTCGTGGATATGGATGCAAGAGTTGGAATCTGTCATGTCGGAATGTCTGACTTGGCGAATTGAAGAAACATGAATCTAGGGACTCGCAAAAAATAGTATTTACTGTTGAACACTGAGATATCTTGTAAATTAAATCATTCATATAATTGTAGAAAAGGAGACGAATATATGTAAATGATATATATTTTCTGCCTAGAAGATTTCTATAGGAAAAGATAGAATTCATAATGTATGCTAGATGTTCATTTAAGCCAATGAAACAATCACATAAATCACTACCCTATAGAATTCGAATGAGTAACCATAAAGAAAGAACAGAACCTGAATGTTGTGAGATCAGCACCCTAATATCCTCCTTGATGGTTGTCCTTGCTAATATTCAACTCCATAAGCCGAAACGTGTCATATTTGAAGGAACCGAAAATTCTGGTGTCAAATAAATGATACCGCCAACCTCTAGTAACCCAGACTTGGGGTTTTTGAATGAAGGGATTTTTCTGATGTTGGATACCTGCTAGTGGATCACTCAGGGGTCTATTGTACCCTAGAGAAGTCAATTCCTCAAAAGTTTTGCTGATGTGAGTTCAGTAGCTAATCTTCTCCAAACTGTTTTAGGTAGGTATTCACTCTAGTGCTGATATGTACCATGAAATCTGGTTTTAAAACAGCAAACCACAACTATGGAGTGCTACTATAGGTGTCGCCGCACCCCTAAAAGTGGTATGGAGTTGATGATTCGAACAAAAATATTATTCCTGAGATTTGGAGATGATTCTAATGCAAAGGGTTCAGTTTCAGTAATAAGAAAATTTGGAAAACAATTTAGAAAAGATAAAAATAAAATAAAAAAGGAAGACCTTTAACCCAAGGGGAAGGAGTGGCCTCTACCACCAACGTTAAACTAGGTGGAGGCCTAATCCCATTCCAGAGTTTTGGGTCATCATTCTGCCAATACAAAGAAGAAGGAAAGTCGTTGCTTCAAAATTCAAATATATTGCATGAGAAATAAAGTCTGGTCGTGGGCTCTATATATAGAGTCCCATGGCTAGGGCTTATTACATAAAATAGAAATTAGACAAAAATATCCCATGTCTAACACACTTATGACAAAAATACCCCCTAACTACAAATAATAACGAAAATACACTAAACAAACCACTAAAGACAAATACTCTCACAAAAATGTGTCCCCCTCCAACAAGAGACATAAAAACATAAAAAATAATAATAAAAAAGACTCTAATGCAACCACAACATGAGTTCCACTCTCCTACGCCTCCTCTAGTAGACATGGAACTCGTGCCTGGACCAGATGTCCTCATCAACTCTCTCCTCCTAGGAAAGAATCGCCTCTAACGCTAAACGGTTGTGGTACTGCTCCAGAATGTCAGGATCAAGGCGCTCTAACTCGCTCTCTGTCAGCCAAGTATTGTCAATATCCGGTCTGCCCTTCCACTTGATGAAGTATTTCTGGTAACCTTCCCGTTGAGTGAAAACAATCTGGTCCTCTAGAATGGCCTCAATCTCCTCCCTACAAGTAATAACCGATGGAAATGGTGGCATAGACTAAGGAGGCTGTAATGTCTGTGGGTCTGCAAAAGACTCAAGATCGAGTGTGGAATGGCCATGATAAAGTACAAGGTCCTCTACATTAAAAGTAGAGTTAATCCCTAAATCAGTTGGAATATCCAAAACATACGCGTTAGGTCCAATCTTGTTTAGAACTTTATAAGGTCCTGAACTTTTCAAATGCAATTTTTGCGCAACCCGAGTTGGGTATCACTCAGGGCGAAAACGAACCATAACTAAATCACCAAACTAAAACTCACGATGTGAATGGTGCAAATCAGTCGACTGTTTATATCTCTTATTGCTCATAGCAATTCTATGCTTAATCTCCTAGTGTAATGCATGTATATGCAATGTAAACACAGATGCAGACTTAGATGGATGATGGGATGCAGACATAAGAATAAGGTCTATAGGAGCCCTGGGTCTATAACTTGTGACTATCTCAAATGGATCCATGCCAATTGTCCTATTAACCGAACTATTATATGCAAACTCTACAGTAGACAAGACAGTATCCCATGCCCTAAGGTTCTCTCTGACCAGACATCTAAGTAACGACCCTAGGTTTTTGTTTACCACCTCAATATGCCCATCTGTCTGAGGGTAGTAAGCAGAAGAGAACTACAACTTGGTATCCATCATCTTCTACAGTGTCTTCCAGAAATAACTGACAAATCTGACATCACGGTCAGACATTATAGACTTGGGGCACCCCATGTAAATGTATTACTTCATCAAAGAATAGATGAGTGACTTTGGAGGCATCCGAAGTCTTGGCACATGGTATGAAGTTGGTCATCTTGGAAAAACGATCCACTACAACCATCACGGAATCGTGCTGTCTCGGGGAACAAGGAAGGCCTAACACGAATTCCATGCTCACATTGTCATGGACTATGAGGTACTGGCAAAGGGGAATACAGACCTAGACTCTATTTCCTCTGCTTTGCCAGCTAGCAAGTACGATACTACTCTATCACTTTTGCCACATCCCGTTTCAAATTGTACTAGTAGAAACAGTCCTCAACTAAAGCAATGGTCTTGTTTCAACCAAAGTGATCAGCCACGCCACTTGCATGCATCTTCCAAATCAAAAAGCTCATCATAGAAGTGCGAGAAAGACATAATCGCGTACCTCAAAAAAGATACCCATCCTGAATAATAAACGCTCTGTTCTTCATTAACTGATCACCCCGTAAGGAGTGGAAGATAGTATCAAAATCCAGACAAGACTCATAATTCTCTCTGAATTTATCAAATCCGGTCACCTATACGTTCATCGTAGACAGGATGTAGACATTTCTACTCAATGCATCTGCGACCTTGTTTTCTGAACTGGCTCTGTGTTTCAGTACAAATGTGTAATCTTGAAGATACTCCACCCACTTGGCATGTCATGAATTAAGTTTCTTTTGAGAGCCTAAATATCTCAAAGCCTCGTGATCAGAAAATCAAATGAACTCCTACAGCAACAAGTAATGTCGCCAATACCTGAGGGATTGGATCACCGCATAGAATTCCTTATCATAGGTGGAATACTTTTGTTTGGCTTCATTTAATATCTTGCTAAAATAAGCCACTTGATGCCCTTCATGAATAAGAACACTTCCTATTCCAACTCTAAATGCATCACATGTTGTAGAAGTGTGTAAGGAGCTTATGTCTAAGGGCATGTATGTATTTTCTCTTCATGTTATGTATGTTTCTCCATAGGCTATTGATGTACTGGATTCTATTATCAATATACATATATATGCATATGGTGTGTAGAAAGCCCTAACACATACGATTCTCTTATTATACGGCTACCTCATATTCTTCTTCTCCTTCTTTTACCTTTTCTCTCTCTTTAAACCTCTTAATAATATGCTAAAAACCTACTTGGTATCAGAGTAGGTGATTGTCGAACACCAGCAGCAACAAGGTCACTGCTGATGTTAGCATCCGTACGATCAACCTAGGCAAGGTGGAAAAATGTAACAGGTTGATAGGCCATGAATTTATACAAATTTTAGAGAGATTTCTAGAGTTATTTCATGAGGTGAAGTATTTTTTTGATGATTTTCTTTCAAAAATCAGAAAATTTCCAAGTATGGGAATTTCTGTCACTGTGATCGATTAAGAGGTTTTTGATCTAGTTTTTTTTATCATTTTGCACCTCTACTATTGTACGAAGCTAACAGAACAGACCTCATCAAATTTGGATAAGAATTGGAGGCGCTGTGAGATTTGTTGTCCTCCAACGTTACCACCCCCCTCATTCTGATCGTTTTTTTGTGTTTTTTTTGGTATTTTCTGGACATGAACAGTCCATATCAGTGTGTTGGGTGCATCGTGGGGGGATCCTATGCTGATAACTTCAGTATTTGATGGTTTTTTTGTTGATCGTGGGCTGTTTTTGCTGATCGTGGATGGTCTGTGTCTCATGCTGGTTTTTTGTTGATCGTGGATGGTCTTCTATAGAGTGTCGTTTATATAGCCACGTGGGCTATTTTTCGTGTCTGTGTGAACTGTGGACTGAGGTGGTGTTCTCTGTAGGTGACACGATGTCTGAAGTCAGCCAAACAGCTAGTTCATTGCAAGAAACAAGCATGACTACACTTGGTGGTGTGGTACATGATTCCCCCAATACCCTTATTACTACTATCCGATTAGATGGTACAAATTTTTTCTCTTGGTCCCAATCAGCTAAGTTATTCATTACTAAGAAAGGCAGAGCAACCTATTTAACTGGTGATCCGTAGATGCCGGACCCTAAGGCCCCAGCATATGCCAAATGGGAAGCCGAGAATGCCATGGTTATGTCTTGGCTCCTTCATTCTATGAAGCCAAGTATTGCGAATAATTATCTATTTTTATCCACAACTAAAGTTATATGGGACTCGGTTACTAAAACATACTCAAAAAGGGGAAATAGGGCTAGAATGTATGACTTACATCAAAGAGTATCTCAGCTAAGATAAGGTGATCAGCCTTTATCTTCTTACTACTCTACTCTTCGTAGCTTTTGGGAAGAGACTGATTTCTACAAGACTTTTCAAGCTAAGTGTACTAAAGATGCGGTCTTATATAATCAGGAGATTGAGGAAAAATGGGTTTTTGAGTTATTGGCAGGTTTACATCCAGCATACGAACCTATTCGCGTGCATAAACTTGGCAAGGATCCCCTTCCACTATTATATGAGGTTTTCTCTTATCTCTCTCAAGAGGATCGCTGTAACCTTATGACTCAGTCCTCCCAACCAATTATTGATCGTTCTGCATTAGTTTCATCCATCCAACATGGAGGTTAGGGTTCCTTTCGTGGTCGTGGTCGTGGTCGTGGTGTATCTCCTTATGATGATAAAGATAAGTTGAAGTGTGAGCATTGTGATTGTTCTAGACATACAAAAGAGACTTGTTGAGACCTTCACGGTAGACCTCCACAGCAGTTTCAACCTCCAACCCAACGTGATAGAGGTGGTTTTCGTCCGCAGGGTCAATTCAGTGTGCACTCTGTTACATCCTCCCCTGAGCAGGCCTCCTCACCAGTGCCTACTGTTGATAGTTCGAGCTTCTCTGCAGATCAGATTGAGGCCCTCCATCGTTTCATGGCTAGTCTAGAGCCTTCCTCTTTAGCTCCCACTTCATCTTTTGCCCAGTTAGGTACCTCAACATCTACCTTCAGTGCTTCTATCACCACTCCACATCACTCCTGGATCATTGATTCAGGAGCTTCTGACCACATGACAGGTATACATTCTCATTTCTCCTCATATTTTGTCTGCTATGGGAAGGATAAGGTCTGAATAGCCGATGGCTCTTATTCTTCCATTGCTGGAAAAGGCTCTATTTCAGTTACTCCTACCTTATTGCTCTCCTTAGTACTTCATGGCCCTAATTTTACTCTCAATCTTTTATCTATTAGTCATCTCACAAAATGATTGAATTGTTGTCACTTTCTTTCCTACTCACTATATATTTCAGGACTTGAAGACGAGGATGACGATTGGTAGAGGGCATGTGGAGGATGGACTCTATGTTTTGGATGGCACACCTCATGTCGCTTCTTCAGTACAGTAGCTTTCAGCTCCCAGAATAAAGGATAACTCCTCTTGTTCAATCTCACTCTTTCAGCGGCATCAACATTTGGGCCATCCCTCTTTTTCATTAAGCATTTGTTTCCACATTTATGGTCGAAGTCTAATGTCTTTCGGTGACTCTTGTGAGTTTTCCAAACATTGTCGTAGTTCATATCCAATGAGTATTAATAAAAACACTTATTTTGAGATTGTGCATTCAGATGTTTGGGAGCCAGCCCCCACTGTTTCTTTATTTGGATTTCGTTACTTTGTGACTTTTGTGGATGATTTCTCACGATGTACATGGGTTTATCTGCTGAAGTCCAAAAGTGATGTTTTTCCTATGTTTGTTTCATTCCATAAGATGATTAAAACTCAATTTGATAAGAAGATCAAAATCTTGCATAGTGACAATGGTGGTGAATACTTGTCTTTATCCTTTTCTTCTTATCTTGATATTTATGGTATTCTTCACCAAACCACATGTCCTAGAACTCTAGAACAAAACGGGGTAGATGAGCACAAAAACAGACATCTCTTAGAAATGGCTCATGCTCTTATGTTTGAAATGAATGTCCCAAAAACTTTTTGGTCAGATGCTATCCAAACTGCAGCCTATTTAATGAACCGTCTTCCTACTCATGTTTTGGGATATCAAACCCCCTTGGAAGTTCTTTCTCCAAATTCCAATCTCTTTCCTATCCCACCTAAAGTGTTCGGTTGCATTTGCTTTGTACATGTTGATAAGTCTGTGCGGTCTAAACTTGATCCAAAAACACTTAAATGTATTCTCTTGGGTTACTCTCCTGATCAAAAGGGGTACAAATGTTTCCATCCCCTTACTCGAAAAAAATTTGTTTCTAAGGATGTAACCTTTCATGAGTTTGTCCCATTGTTTTCTTCTAAAAAATCTCTGGTTCAGGGGGAGTGTGTTACTTCAGTTGATCCTCTTCCAGTACCTGCTTTTCTTTTTTACCATGGTGTGCCCACGCAGAATTGTACTGAACAAGGAGAGAACAAGGACAAGCCACTCCAGGTATACAAGAGAAGAGTTCAAGAGTCAGTCACGAAAGATCCTCATGTCCCTCTCCATGACATCTCCTTGGCTTCAAGTATTGTTTCTGATCCTCCTTCCATCCCAGTTGAGGACCTGGACCTTCCTATTGCTGTTAGGAAAAGTGTTCGTTCATGTGTCAAGTACCCTATTGCCCATTATGTTTCTTTTAATTCCTTATCACCTTCGTTTCGTTCATTTTCTACTGCTTTGTCTTCCATTTCTATACCCCATAGTGCGTCAAAAGCTTTATCTCATTTTGAGTGGAAAGAGGCGATGAAGGAGGAGATGCGCGCCTTAGACAAGAATAATACATGGGACATCATGGATCTTCTTCGAGGAAAAATACCGGTTGGCTATAAATGGGTATTTACAATCAAGTTGAAACCAGATGGCAGTGTTCACAGGTACAAGGCTCGTCTTGTAGCAAAAGGCTACACTCAGACTTATGGTGTAGATTATCAGAAAACATTTGCACCAGTTGCAAAGATGAATTCAATTCATGTTCTTCTCTCTTTGGTTGCCCATCAGAATTGACCTCTTTTACAGTTTGATGTGAAAAGCGCATTTTTGCATGGTGCACTTGAAAAAGAAGTCTATATGAAGTTGTCACCAGGTTTTCAGTTTGCGTCACAGAAGAATAGAGTTTGTAAACTAAAAAAGGCCCTTTATGGGTTGAAGCAATCACTTTGTGCTTGGTTTGAGAGATTACGTACAGCCATGGTTCACAATGGGTACTTCCAATGTCAAGCAAATCATACCTTGTTTGCAAAGAGATTGGGAAGTCTGACCACAACCCTCATTGTCTATGTGAATGACATAGTGGTTATGGGAAATGATCAGGCTGAGATTAACCAATTGAAGTCTCACTTAGCCAGAGAATTTGAAATAAAGGACTTGGGGCCGCTTAAGTATTTTCTAGAGATTGAAGTGGCTCGATCTAAAAATGGCATCTTCATCTCTCAACGAAAATATATCTTAGATCTTCTAAGTGAGACAGGAATGTTGGGTTGTAAACCTGTTGCTACTCCTATAGATCCCAATCAGAAACTTCAAGCCGATGATGGTCAAC
>JAOXJP010000008.1:15655129-15668034 GCA_025762735.1 Platanus orientalis | reverse complement strand
GGCGTAACAGGATTCATGTAGCCGACCCCAAATAGTTGGGATAAGGCTGTTTGTTGTTGTTGTTGTTGTTGTATCTATACACACAGCGCAAACTGTGTGAGTTTATGAGGTCGAAAGCTGTTTGATGTCCACGGTGGAGTTCCCCTCTATATGGGCTTGTGTGTTTCTCAATTAAAAAAAAAGTAAATGTAAGACGAACATTGTACCTAGGATAGTGTCTAATAATCGAGAAGGATTTTGTCCACCTCCCTTAACGTACGGAGCAGGGCAGACACATCAGCACCAAAAAGTGATAAGTACTCCCCCAGAAATTGTAAATCACTTTATGGCATTGTAAATACATAAAGTTTATTTAAATTACAAATATGGTCGTACATCCTCTCAAATTTATACAAAAAGGCCAAAACGTCGTGTATGGACCTTACACTCATAAATTAAGCCCAATTAAAGGGATAAATCCATTGAGCTTGGTCTGGGTTTCAAACAATAACCTATAAGACCATCAAGCCCACACATGTCTCAGCTCATTAGTTGACAAAAACCCAATTAGTATGGGACCCACATGAGAGAGATTTGAATAAAATCAAATATAGATTTTCTTGGGTAAAAAAGGAAGGTTATGCCTTTCATGAAAAACAAATAATTCTATAAATCGCACTTTTCTCCAAACAAGGAATGTGTAATTACTCTTTTAGACTAAAATGGGTAAAAGTATCTAATCAACACCCAATCAAAGGTTTTGGTAAGATTTCTACCATAAGTCTATAAATACCCTCCTCTTACATAAAAAGATGACCTTTGGCTAAAGACTTGAAGCAAGAAGTTCTAGAGAGAAGAAGACTCTCAAAGCATCTCAAGAGCTCTCCAAAGGCTTGAAGACTTAAGACATACTTTCCGGTCTCTCCATCAACAACAGTTCGTTGTTAGAGAGAAGAAGACTTTTTGTATCTCAGAGATATGCCACAAATCCAGTTTTGAGAGCGAGATTCATAGTGTTTCTCTCCTTTTCGGATAAAACACGAAACTCCGAAGAGAAGTGATTCTCATACAGTCAAGCATCATCAACATCTGAATCCAAAAAACGCGTCATCAGGTCCTTAGATTCCGTCGACAAAGAATAAGAGGTTTTACTCTTTTGTAAAAGAGTATAAAAATCAAAGAAATTGTACCCATTCTTTATTAAAAATATTAATTTATTGAATTTATTATATTTATTTCGTGTTACAGATTTACGCACGAAACTTATGTCTACAGACACTAATGTGTTCTACCCCTTGACGCCCAGTGGACGGAGCATTCGTTAAGGGAGGTAGACATGCTCCTAATAATTCAAATAAAAACCCTTCAAAAACAAAAACTCCTACTCTAAAAGACGAAACAGGGTTGGCTTTATCAAAATAAATGAATAAAAAGACAAGAAAAGGTTGAATTGGTAGATTTGAGACAGACCTCTAAAGGATGTAATTTTGAATTTGACATCTTTTATTGACCATCTACTTTTTCAACTGAACGCCTTTTTGGACCTTTTAATCCCAAAATCAACACATGTCTGTTTGTAATTCACTATATACACTACAGATGGAGGCATTTTTATCACAGAACATTTGCTTCGTTTATTAATAATATGAAAATGAGAACTAGAAGCCTGTGACGTAATGCCTTATGTCAACTTGTTTCTGGAGGCATTTGGGATACCGCTATTTTGTTTTTTGTTTTTCAAAGTAAAATGACAAGACAAAAGGAGTTAAAACCAAGGGTAAGAACGTGGAAGCATAGAGAGGACTAAAACAAAGCTACACTATAAAAATGGATATGCAGGGCTCGGTTTAATAAGCGCTCACCTTAACTAACGCTAACCGCCGCATCCGGTCAGGGGCGGACATATAAATGAACCTGTAATGTAAAATGATTAACTTAAAACCTAGGAGGGAGCAATGCACTGCTATCTTTGGTCACGTCTGGGAAGTCCTCCACTGTATCCAAGTGTATCTTTCACATGGTTCTTAGAATAAATTAATGTTCACTCGGGGCTAACCCGTGATGGAAGTGTGTTTCGCGTGTGGACTAAACAAAGTTTACTGATGTGACTTCGATAGAAGTCTATCTGTTTTGGATCTGATTCCTGACATTTTCTTATTGTATTAAGTGTAAGATAATTTAATACAAATTACACCACCAGACAAGCTCCTGATCATGGACCTCCCGTTTTGCTGGATGGGAGTGTCAAATATAAAACACATACAGATTCCGCGATGTTTGTATTTATATATTGACATACAGGAGAGCTGAAAGTGTGATTATAGAAACAAATCTCCCCTATCTATAAAGATGTCAAAAGATGCATTTGTCATTTTCTTCCTTAAAATCCGTTTTTCATCGAGTTGTGTACGCAAAGATATGTATTTCAAGTTTCAACTCTAAATGAGTTGGAATCATCTCTAGTCGGACATGTGCGACACCATGCCCGATGATGGGTGTTTTAGTAAATATCTGGATAAGGGAAGGTGTTTAAGTAAATATATACTTCCTAGCTGCTATTTTTTAATTTTTAATTTTAATTTTTGGTGGGGGGGGGGGTGTAAAATACAAGCTGTTGATTATCAAATAATAATAATAATAATAAATGTATTAGCTCTGCTTATCAAAATAACCTAGGAAGAAAATGGGTTGGAATTTGAAATTTTGTCTAACCCCACCCATTTTCTATTAGGATCGTAACCCCATTTATCAAATGATCATGGGATCCAATAATAAACACGGAATAAAAGCAAACACATAATATACAACAAGAACACGTAATTTACGTGAAAAACCAAAAACTAGAAAAAAAATCACGGAACTGTAGAAACAACTTCACTAATATAGAAAATAAACCATGTGTAAGACGCTTACAAACTTACAAGCTTCTCTCATACACTCTAACACAACCTCTTTCACACACTTACAAAGCCGAGAAAAATCCATTTCTCATATTCTCTCCACCCTAGACAAACCTATTCTTTTACTTTGAAGAAAAACCCCTTCAAAGAGAAAACTTAAGGGAAAACACTATTCCTCTCTTTTCACCCTCACGACTTGCTCCCCTTATCACGACCCAAAACTACCTGCTAAAGATGGTCTTAAATCTGACATTCACTATTCCACATCCAAGACCTTATTTTTTATTTTTACCAAGATATGGCTAATATGCAATGAAAATGTTTACTAAAATCTCCATACCACATGGCGTTAATAATAATCTTATAATCCATTCAAACCTTGCACATAGTTTGACATTTCTGATAATTACCTCAATTTAAACTAATAATCTCCAAGTAACTTGAATTATCCATAAAAGATCTATTATAACCCTTAAATATGTAAAGTCAATTATCCATGAGCTTAAAAGAACTATCACTAATTCTTAATGCTAAAATCTTTAAATCAAAGTCTGAAATAATAATAAATTGGTTCTAATCCACTAAACATAAACATAAATGAAGTCTCCTTGTAACTCCGTCCCTTCAGTTCTAAGGATATCTCTAAGCTTCCAATCACTGATTCTCATATACGATCATGTGAAATGGTACCACCATCTAACCCTTAGTGGTGAGCGATATGAACACTTATCACTAATCTCACGAATGCTCGTGTAAGCGGAGACCACCTTAAAATTCCCATGATGGTGAGGACATTTTTCACTTGTCACATATTCACTTTATCTTTAGGATTTAAGTTATATTAAAATCCCTAATGAAAACTTTCTTATCTTACAAGCATATAATTTTTAGAGCAAAACTAATCTCATTCAAAAATAATCTATTCACTCTTAACATACGAAATCTTTGGGGCAATTGTTACATATAAAAGACACACTCAAATGTCCTAAACAAGATTCATAGGTGCTTGACCCTTCTTATGTAACTTATAAACTATGAATTTGAAAAGATGAACACTGTTAATCATGCTAAAATATTGAGAAAAAAGACTTAATTTAAGAATAAATTAATATCTAGATTTTAATGAAAGCATCAAACCAATGGTAAAAATATTCTTGAAAACACAAGAACATGAAAGTCTATGTGTAAACAAGAATGGAATCCAAATCAATTCTTTAACGGTATCATCTTGAGAAGAATCCTCCAAATCAATTTAGAAATCAAGAAGAAATCATTATATTTGGATTAGATTAATAACAAGATTTCAAATCACTTATTTTCTATAGATTTTATTGAGAAAACATGAATATACCATGCCACTTCACTTAGAACAGTTGCAAAACACAAATCCCCAGTTTTAAATCATTTATTCTAAGAACCTATAAGAGAAAACAATGTATATAATCACTTATAGTTGCAAATTTGACAGGAAATCTCTCATTCCTCTTTTTCGTATGAATCCCAAAGGTCGAACCTCCATGAAACATCTAAATCTCTCCTTCTAGAATAAAACAACATGATAAACTAAGCAAAATTAGATTATAATAGGGATCCTAAGCTATATCTCAAATCATAAATAGAATCCCTAATACTATAAATTTTTTTAGCTTACCTTGACGAATATAATTATGGGATCCTTCCCTTTCTTGCCATTCCTTCTTGTTCTCGTAGGTTAGATAGGTTTAAAATACAACCCTAAAGGCTTTTATAGGTCTAGGATAGAGTCCCACATGAGTTGGAGTCCAAAATCGTGCAAAAACGCGAAAATAAATTGTATTTTTCTATAATCGCCTAGTTTGGATCGGTCTAACTTGGATTGGTCTGACAATTTTTTATCAGTCTAGACTGTTGCTATTGTTGTTGCAATTTGTGCATCCTCGAGACTTCCTTGATTGTTTTAGTGTTTCCTTAGATGGGTCCAATTTGTTGTTGGTGTACTTTGTGCATGCTAGAGAGCATCTAAATCGGTCTAAATTCCTCATTTTCCCTTTATTTCGCCCATTTTCTTCCTTTTGCTTACTTGTGTAATCATGTGTTTGTATCTCAGTTCTTTTAAGTTTATATGCTCTGTTACACCCCTAGACGTCCAAACATGCATATAAATACCCCAAGGAATTAGTTTTAAAACAACCATAATAATGGACATTTTTGTCCTTTCGTACGAACCTTGGAATTTAGATCTCAAGTTGTTCAATTGATCTAACTGATTCTCAATTGATCCAAAGATTCCTTGCTCTATCGATCAAGCCACCTTCAATCGGTCGACACTACTAGAGCTCAATTTGACATTCTTCCTGATCAATCAAACATGTATTATCAATCTAATCCTATTCAATCAATCGAACATCTCAATCCAAGTTACTCAAACCTCTTGATCTTCCTTGATCTTGTGGCTTGACTCCCTTTTGTTCCTCCTTGGTTTTTTAATAACATGAGGCTCCACATATAACAATCTCCCACTTAGAGCCTGATTCATCTTCTAGACATCTACCTACTATATTTTTTACAAGACTCCTTCCATTGTGACATTCTCATAAGTCTTCTCTCTTTGCCATCAAATATGCCCCCGTTATTGATCTCATGGAATCCATCGGTTGGAAATGAAGTCACCCTCAACAATCTTTACCTTGGCTTCTAATTATTCCCTGTAAGATTTCCTATTAAGCTTAGTGCCACTTACATATTTGTCAAGACCCATAACTTGTGACATGTGAATCACACTCCATCTTGGCTCTCATTCTGGAACCACCCTAGAGAAAAATCAGCACTCAATAGTGAAATCTATAACATATCTACCTAAAACGCACCTCCACCTCAAACTTGAATCATATCTTATTTGTTATTACCGTAAACAACCGTTTTCCCTTTAGAACCATTGCTACACACCATTGAATCAATTTGGTCTTGACACCATTCGACTTGATCATAACATGGCCAATGCACATGTGTAGCTATCCTAAGTTGACTTGCCTAGTCAAATCTAGAAAGGGAACTTGATCCATCCTCTCCAACCACTAGAAGTACCTCACCACCCCATAGGATTTGGTGCACCATCTTAACATCCCGTAAAGTCCCCTTGCATGCAGAGGGAACACATGATGCCGAAAAGTGATTTACATTCGCCAAAATTGTAAATCACTTTTTAACATCATGTGTCTCCATGCATTTGGGTAGGGGGACATTAGGGGGGTAAACCAAATTAGCGCTGAACTCACCATTGTCCATCTCCTAGAAACCCGTAACCCCCATTTTTACACCAACTACGAAAAAGACCTTGCACAAGCACTTGTCATTCCATGCACCCTATTTCGAATTACCAATCAAGGTTAAGAAATACCATTATTCAACGTATTCCCCATCAGATGATACAAACCATCACATTATTATTCTTTGATCAAGACCAAATAGCCATGTGTGATTTCATGGCTCTACATGCAGTTGAATACATGCAACCCATGGAGTCCAACTGACCTAGTGATATTAGATTCCTCCACATCTTTGAAACATATGACACATTATCCAAAGTATGAATCACTCTATCAAACATCTTGATCTTAACCATCCCAACACCTATGATGTGATAAGTGGATTTGTTACCCGAAGATCTTGATATGAACGATTTGGGGCTAGCACAATTGATTTTGGGCATGAAGATAACATGTGATAGGAAAGAAAAGAAGTTGTGGCTATCACAAGAAAAGTATAACTATTGAATGGGTGATTGAAAAGTTCAATATGAAGAATGCAAAACCAGTTAGTATGCCACTTGTAGGTCACTTTAAGTTGAGTGTGAAGCAAAGTTCTTCAAATGAGAAGGAAAAGAAAAACATGAAAGACGTTCCCTATGCCAAAGAAATACGACCTCTCTGAGATATATGGTTCATGCCGGAAAGGTACAAAGTTGGACTAATTTAGAAACATTGGGCAATTTACTTTATACCTACTATGTAGTCCAGTTTTTGGTTCCTAGTCCTATTTTATTAGTAGCCATGATTGGGGCTATAGTACTGACTATGCATAGGATTATTAAGGTGAAAAGATAGTATGTATTTTGACAAAATGCTATTGAGTCTATGAGGACTATAATGAACACTGTCTTATTTTCTTAAAACATATCAAAATATTTTTCTTGGAGCATATGTGAATAGAATAACCTAAATATAATATCCACTAATCATGAGAAAAAGTGTCAATACCTTTGGAGATTGTAGAGCTTCTCTAATATTTTCTTCATGTTCCTTTTTTGTCACCGCAATACTGAGACTCACTCTTCTTCTTGTTAGCACATTTTGGATAATCCCTCTTGATGTGGCCAAATTCCTTGCAATGGGAACATTGCACCTTTTCCTTTCCTATGAACTTGGACTTGCTGCTCCTAAATTCCCTTAACCTTCTTCCTACATTCAATGAACTCCCACTCAGTGACAATTCACTTGAGAATTTTCTCTACACCTCTTCACTGAGTAAAATACTCACCACATCAGCAAACTTCAGTGTTCTTAAATCCGAGGAATTACTCAAGGCCATGACCAAAGCATCCCAACTTTTTGGTAAAGAGGATAACAACACCAAGTCCTTAACTACATCATCGAAGTTTATGTCTACCGGGGTTAATTGGCATGTGATTATGTTGAACTCGTTAAGATGTTTAACAGTCATTCTACCCTTAACCATCTTTATGTTCAACAACCTTCTTCATTAGAAAAACCTTATTCGATGCTGATTATTTTTCATCGTACTTTTCTTTGATTTTTGTTTAAGAGACTGATAAATTTTTTTTTGGTAGAGGTAATCCTCTATCTGCATCTTCCATAATGCAAAATTCATATTGTTGAACTTCTCAACTATGAACCCTGTGGATTCTTCCATCGTTGCTGCCATTACTCCCACTCAAATCAAAAGCTCAAATACCAGTTATTAGGATCGTAACCCTTCTATTGAAGGATCCTAGGATGCATAATAAATACAAAATAAAAGAAAATGGACAAGAAACCACAACAACATATGATTTATGTGGAAAACCCTAAATCGGGGAAAAACCATGAAACTACAGAAATAACTTCACTAATATGGAAAATAAACTGCATGCAAGACACAAGTTTACAAGCTTTCATGTTTCTCTCACATACTCTATCATAGCCTCTTTCGTATAACCACAGAACTGAAAAGAACCCCTTTCTCACATTCTCTCCAACCTAGAGAAGCCCATTCTCTCACTTTAAAGAAAACCCCCTTAAAAAACAAACCCAAGAGGAAACCATATTACGCTTTTCTCACTTTTTAGACTTGCTCCCCTATATGTCCATATAGGCATATGAATACTCCAAAGAATTATAGTTGAAACAAACATAGCAAATGACACTTTTGTCCTTTCATATGAACCTTGGACTTTGCATCCCAAGTCATTCGATCAATTGAACTAATTCTTAATCGATCCAAAGATTCCTTACTTGATTGATTGAGCCACCTTTGATCGGTCGACTCTATCATAGCCTAAGTTGACATTCTGCCTAATCGATCCAGCCTTGCCTTCAATCAATCAAACCCTATTTGATCAATCAAACATCTCAGTCAGAATTGCTGTAGCTTCTTGATCTTTCTTGATCTTGTGGCTTGACTTCCTGTAGCTTCTTGATCCTTCTTGATCTTGACTTCCTTTTGCTCCTCCTTGGTTCTTTAGCAACATAGACTCTACACACAACATTTTCTTCCACATGTCATCCCTTGGTGTCCAAGACACCATCTTGGACACCAAATCCTAGACAAAACATTTTCTTTATTTTTAGGTGCTTTATTATAATTATTACTACTATCGAATGCCTGTGTAAACACGGGTGAGTGTATACACACGTCATCTCATATATGTTGGATTTTAAAAAAGGAAGTAGAGTTAGAAGTAGGAGAGGTGGTAGTTTTTAAGAGGAAGAAAGAGATGTGGGTGCGAAATAAAAGGAACAGAGGAGATGTGAGTGAGAGAAAATAATAGGGATTGGAGAGGAGTAACCGTTTTAAAATCCAATTAAGAAAAAATTGAAGAGGGAGAGAGAAACATGGCATTTTTCTAAAAAATTAAGAAATTAGGAAAGATTGTCCTATTATTATTATTATTATTATTATTATTATATTTTTACCCCCAAATAGTTGGGACAAAGCTCTTTGTTGTTGTTGTTGTTGTTATTTTATTTTAAATTCTTATGTACCATTGCTAAATTTATTATTGGCATTATATGTATGGAGATCAACTGGAGATGCATCTGTCTTTTTATTTTTGGTCAGAGCACTCTTTGCCAATTCCCTAGGAACGTCACATGTTTACATCTTGGGAATTGCAGTCACTTATTTTCGATCCTATATACGTATTTATTAGTTAAATTTGTAATGTATTTATTTAGAAAAGAGAGACGCACAGTTGTATTATATATATTTATAATTTACCTCACATGTTTATTTCGGGACTCTCTCCTCACGTCTATGTGTGTATTAGTCTGTTATAAAAGGAGGAAGAGAAGAAGTAATCGGAGGAAAAGAGATGGGAGAATTTGTGTCAATTTCACTTGCAGTCTTGGGTGTTTTGGTTGTGTCAACGGCCTGGAAGGTTCTGGAACGGATATGGTGGAGACCCAAGAGGATAGAGAGACATCTGAAGGAGCAAGGAATCATGGGTCCTCCATACAAGTTACCGTATGGGGACCTGAAAGAGAACATGAGGTTGACGAAGGAAGCTCGCTCCAAGCCAATGAACCTCTCCCATGATATTGTGCCACGAGTGAGCCCCTTCCTCAACCACATAGTTAAGAACTACGGTATGAGTTAAGCAATATTAATTTTTCAGCTCATTATTTTGCGAACTCTGTGATTTTATTCATTTATAACTAGAGGGTTTATTGTGGATGTTCTGGGATTGTGACTAGCTCGAGCACTTCAGCGTACTGCATAGAAAATAACATTTTTTGGGTTTTTTTTTTTTGTCTTTTGTGTTATTTTTATTCATACAGTATGCTTGAATGCTTTAGCTGATCAAAATCCTGAAGTTCGGTCACAACTTTAAAATAATGGGGAATAGGGCTTTCTCTCTCTCTCTCTTGATAGGCTCAAATTTATGGTGTACCATTCTAGAGGGGAAGAACATGAAAATATATCCAAAAAAAAAAAACAAGATTTGATTTTTGCATCCCAGGGATTTAAATACACACAACAAAAGATCAGCTCAACACTGCATCAACACAAAAAGACAAATTAGTTATGAAAAGACAAAAAACTACCGAGAAAGGACAAAAGTGTCTTTTTGTGTTCATGCTGTGCAAATTTGCTTGAGCTGACTTTCCCATACACATACTGATGTATGTATCTATACAGTAAAAAAAACTACACATACTGAAAGTTATATGCAATAATAAGATGAGAGAGATATAATTCCTTACCTCTTTACAATAATCTACAAGTTCACTTTTTTTTTTTACTTTAAATAGATCACTTAAGTTCGCTGATGATGTTTTTTCCTGCATATTTATAAGGTTCATTCTTGATTCTAATAGGTTTGGATTGACTGAGACACTGTTTCTCATAGCATGGTATAATCTTTTACAAAATGGGGATTTTCACTAACCAGTCCCTCCCGTTAACCGCTATATAAAAAAAAATAACTTGTTACTTTTTGTGTGAAACATGCAGGTAAGATGTCTGTTTTTTGGTTTGGACCATCTCCAAGAGTGAATATTTTGGACCCAAATCTCATACGGGACATTCTATCTGAGAAGTTTGGTCACCTTGAGAAGCCCAAAGCAAACCCACTAGTCAAGTTATTAGCAAGTGGGATCGCAAGCTATGATGGTGATCAGTGGGCCAAACAGAGAAAGATTATCAACCCTGCCTTTCATCTAGAAAAGTTGAAGGTATTATCTTTTTGGATGTTTCCTTCTCTATATATTTGCAGTAGAAGTTTTATATCCTTTCCTTGAAGATAAAAATGAAAAAATTTAGAAAGGAAATGCACAACTACTATGGTTTATTTTCCCCTTTTATATATCTTGTTGTAATTTTCGTACCCATATGATATTGACAGTATGTAGTGGCATCTTTTTTATTGTTTGTTGCAGCGTATGTTACCGGCATTTTATACGAGTAGTAACGAGGTAATCAGCAGATGGGAAGAGTTGGTTGCAAGGGAGGGGTCTTATGAATTGGATGTGTGGCCTGAACTCCAGAATTTAACAGGAGATGTCATCTCTAGGACAGCATTTGGTAGCAGCTATGAAGAAGGGAGACGGATATTCCAACTCCAGCAAGAGCAGGCCAAGCATATCATCCAGGGTTTTCGGTCAGCATACATCCCAGGTTATAGGTATAGTTATGATTACTTACCTATTTCAACTGTTTCAAAAATTGCTAGACCTCATTTCCAATAATTCAACATTTTCCCAGTCATATGTATAAAATTGCTTTTATATGCTAACTGAATGCTTTTAAAAAACTTTGATTGAAGTCTAATTGCAAAAACTAATTTCCACATTCAAAAGCCTCAGTGATTTTTTTTTTTTTTTTTCACATTATTTGGACATAAATAATGTGAAAGTAAATTTCCATATATATCTATATATCAATTTACTTTAGTTCAAAACATGTTCTAAAATACTATATTGTCCCTTTTACATTATTTATACCTAGGTTCCTACCGACGAAAAGGAACAATAGAATGAAGGAAATTGACAAAGAAGTGAGAGCTCTGCTGAGGGGTATCATCAATAAGAGAGAACAGAATTTGAAGACAGGACGAGCTAGTAACGATGACTTACTGGGTGTGCTAATGGAATCCACCTACAAAGGTACTCAAGAACATGGAAACCACAAGAACGTTGGGATGACCATTGAAGAAGTGATAGAGGAGTGCAAGCTATTCTACTTTGCCGGGCAGGAGACAACTGCGGTTTTGCTTGTGTGGACCATGGTTGTGTTGAGTATGCATCAGCAATGGCAAGTGCGTGCAAGGGAAGAGGTCTTGCAAATTTTTGGGAACAAAGAACCAAATATTGAAGGGTTAAACCACCTTAAGATTGTGAGTATTTGCTCTGCATTAAATTTAATTATTGCACAATGTGTTTGCACAAAAGAAATATCTATTCATATGATTTGGTGTAAACTTAAAGATTCCTTAAAATTCCAAAACCTACCACTGCAGGTTACCATGATCCTGAATGAAGTTCTCAGATTATATCCACCAACGTCTTTAGTTGCTCGTGATACTTACAAGAAAATGAAATTAGGAGAAATATCTTTGCCACCCGGAGTACAAGTAGCAATACCTATAATCCTTGTTCATCATGATCCTGAACTTTGGGGTGAGGATGCACATGAGTTCAATCCAGAAAGATTCTCAGAAGGAGTCTCAAAAGCAACAAAGAATCAAGCTTCGTTCTTCCCATTTGGTTGGGGACCGAGGATATGCATCGGACAGACTTTTGCCATGATAGAAGCAAAAGTGGCTCTAGCAATGATTCTACAGCGTTTTTCTTTTGAGCTTTCACCATCCTATGCTCATGCCCCTTACACTGTTATATCTCTTCAACCGCAACATGGTGCTCCAATCATATTACATAGGCTCTAGTATCAATTTCACAACCACCATTAAATGTCATATAGTCATAGGTTTTTTTTTTTTTAATTTTTATTTTGGGTAAGACATAGGCTTCTTAGTCGTATCTATCCTTTTCAATAAATTTGACAATGTAATGGTGATCGTATTGAATCTAGAATGCTGATAGATGTTAATGATTTTACTCAAAATTAGGTGTCTTTCTTGAAATGAATGGACTACAAATTAAGTCAATGATAATATCATAAATCTCATAACGTCAAGCAAAAATGTATAACTTAGTAATTGATCAACTCGTGATTATAAATCAAATAAGAGGCTTATGACAGTTCTAGATATAACTAGAAAACAGAATATATATATATATATATATATATATATATATATATATATATATA
>JAOXJP010000008.1:15623220-15637886 GCA_025762735.1 Platanus orientalis | reverse complement strand
ACCAGTGAATTCCCCCCCCCCCCCCCTTTTGGGTTCAAAACTCGCAAGCCATCCTAAGCAACATTGTGCACACACTCATTAGCTTAGTGTGGAATATACATAACTTGACATACTTGCAAAGAATTCATTGAGTTTTTTACAGTCTACATAAAGAAAAAACCTAATATTCCAGGTGCAGTCATGCAAACTACTATTCAAAATGGAAATCGATGTTGAAGAGTCAGATCAGATGACTACCCGATCCACAGTTAGCTGATGTGCAAGCTTTAACCCCCATAAAATAGCCGTCATTTCCGCTTCTACCACAAAACTAACCCTATAAACTTCAACAAGCGAAAATTGCTGCCAACCTCATCCCAAAATGGTTGTGAGCTACCACCACCATTGCAAATCTTGACACAATTAGAGGGCATGCCCCATCATCGTTAACCATAATCCACACATCTGCCGAAGGTTCCCAAGCACCATGCTTCCCTTACTGCAAAATTCTTAAAGACACTCCTTTGGAAGAAGCTATAACAGCCTCCCTCTCATGGGACAACCTGTGAAAATGAGACATAATATGTTTGGGGTTAAAATATATATCATTAAAACATATTTCATTTTTGTTGCACCAAATGGCCCAGCATCCGATAGGAATGGTCCTTAGAAGGCGTGAAGCAATAGCTTTTGAAGGTCACTTTATTTTCACCACTAACTTGATCCAAGAGAAGAAGGATAGGTGTTGAGTGTGGAGGAGGGGTTGAGGTACCCTTAGCCACAATTATATAGTTTAAAGCACCGAGCATTGTAGAAAACAGTGCATGGTTGATTCAACATGGTCCTTGCACTGAGGGCATAGTGGAGTGATGGATGAAACTCTGATTTGGAGATTCCTCCTAATGGGAAATGCTTTCGAACAAACTTTCCACATGAAACTTTTAATTTTGTTGGGAGTTGAGTTGCCAGACCTTTTTCCATAGCATAGAGGAGTCAACACTATTAGATGGGGGGATAGGGATACTATGGACGCACAACATGGCTTAACTGAAAATACCCCTTTCTTATCTTTTCACCAAACTAGTTAATCTCGAGTTAGATTGGGAGAGAGATGGATTTTCAAGATTGTCCTCTTTTCTACATCCCAAATATAACGGATGATGGTATCCAATTTCCACACCCACAACGCTCTATCAATCAGATCTACCACCATTGTGACCATACATTCTTGAGGTGGGGTCAAGTTGAGGCTACTCGTATCTAGGTTGTGAATCCAAGAATCATTCTAGATATCACTCAACTCTCCATTACCAACTACCCATCATAATATTTATGAAGGATTCCTTGCCTTTTTGAATACTTTGTCACCTCCAAGATCCCCCTTTGGTCTTCTTTTGATGGAGGAAGTGGGAATTTGGGTAGAATATGGATTTCAAAAATATCGCACATAAGGAGTTCGGATTTGTGATAAGACGCCAACCTTGTTTTTCCAATAATGCGATATTTATTGATTGGAGATCTCGAAAACCCATACCACCAACTGATTTTGGTTGTCTCAACTTATTCCAGTTGACTCAGTGTATACGTTTTTCATTATTTTTTCTAACCCCATCAAAAGGATTTTTGTTTCTATTGTTGAACAAATATTCTTCGGGAGAAGGAAACTAGACATGGCATATAAAGGGGTTGATGTTATCACTGATTTGATTAAAACTTATTTGTGTGTCTGCGATAATAATTTCTCTTTCCATCCTTTTAGCTTGTCTTCTACTCTCTTATTGATGGAACAAAAGAGGTCAGTCTTTCTTCTGTCAACACTGGATGGAAGCCCTAGATAATTACCAGGGTATGGATGAATAGAAATATGGATAGCCCGGCTGATTTCATTCCTGAGATCCACAGGAGTTCTTTTACAAAAGACTATTTGCGATTTCTCAGAATTTATTTGTTGTCCTAAAGCATCCTGAAATTATTGTAGATAATTAGTAAGAGTAATCGCTGATTGTGGAGAGGCATTTGAGAAAACCAGGCAATTGTTAGCAAAATGAAGGCGGGAGATGGTGGGACTACTTTTTCGGATGGGTATGCCACTTAGCACACCCTACTTTCGGCTTAGTGTATAGTGGATGAGAGACATTTCAGACTAAGGATGAACAAATATAGGGATAAAGGGTCTCCTTGTCTTAGCCCTCTCTTTGACGAGGATTTTCTACACCGATGCTAACCTCCGCTGAGGTCAAGAGGCGGCCACATCAGCGTTATAAGTGATTTACATATGCCCCCAAAAAGTGAAAATCACTTTCGGTGTTGATGTTTCCGCTCGTTTGACCCTCAGCGGAGGTTGGAGGAAGATAGGGTTGGTGTATAAAATCTAAGCTGCCCTTTCTCTGGTTGAAATTGTTGCCCAAGAGATCTATTCAGAAAAAATTTAAAGAATGTTGAGGATATGTACTAATTGATCCAATCCCTCCACTTGTTACTAAATCCCATTTTTTTCATTATTGTTAGCAGAAAATCCCACTCCACCCTGTCATAGGCCTTACTCATGTCAAGTTTTAAGGCCATTAAACTTTTTTTTTTTTTTTACTTTGGTGTGTTCTTATGTGGTAAAATACTTCATGGGCTAACAGAATATTGTCGGAGATCAAGCATCCTTTTAGAAAAGCACTTTGATTTGTTCAGAGCAATTCCCTTATAACACCTTTTAATCTGTTTGCTAAGACTTCAGAGATAATATTATACACCACATTACAAAGGCTAATTGGCTTGAAATGACTAGTCTTATATGGGGATTGAGTTTTGGTATGAGCATAATAAATGTTTGGTTTATAGTTGACAAATCAGTCTTTTTTTGGAAAAAGGATTCTACAAATTTTACAATATCCTTCCCCACAATGTCCCAGTATTTGTGATGAAATCCCACTTGAAAACCATCTGGACCCGATGCCTTTAACTCTCCTAACTAAAAAGTAGCTTGTTTGATTTCCTCAAGAGTCACCTACAAATCCAAAATTTGGACATCTTCATCCAACAAGGTTTTTGTGATATTACTTACCACCACCTCAATTTGATTTACTGTTGGCTTGGAAGAGCTAAATATTTGTCCAAAATAGCTTCTAAATGTTTCTACAATTCTATCCTCAAAGCCTACCCACTCTCCATTTGCATCTTTAATACTGAGGATTTTATTCCTATGTCGACAAACTGTTGAAACATGAAAGAATCTTGTGTTTTTATCTCCATGCTTAAGCTAGTTAACTCTTGCTTCTTGCGTCCACAAAATTCCTCATCACGAAGAAGCATATCAAGATCCTTATTGTATTGATCCATAAGATGAAGTTAGATTCACATTGAATGTTTGACAATAAGTTCCATCACCATTCGAGATTTCAATTAATATAGAATAAATAGTGGGGCCTTAAACCGTGTATGCATGCTTTCTATGTAGTACTTGAGCCAAATATGTGGGTTAAAAAGATTGAATGGTGAACATAGGCTATGGCCACCCAACATTTTCCATGTGGTCCAATAATGTGTGGTCCTCGAAAACAACGTGCACATAAGTCATGTATCACCACACCATCCATTTCTGTTATTTTTATTTATTTATTTTTGTTAAAGGAATCATTTATATTAAATTAATATAGATTAGTGTCCAGTTCCATGATGTTTGACACGTATGTAGTATTTTTTATTTTATTTTACATATTGTATTATATTTTTATTATATTAAAATATTAACATTGAGCAGCAAGTAACGAATTTGGTGCTCCCCCTTAACGAACACCTAAAGTCCTCCCGCATGCAGGTTGACACATCACATCGAAAAAGTGATTTATACTTTTTGGGGAAGGTGATTGTCAATTGTTTGACATGATGTGCCCCTTGCATGCGGGAGGACTTTAGGTGTTCGTTAAGGGGATGCACCAAATCTTGGAGGCTCTCTATATGGAGGTCTCTACATTTTGTAGATTACTCATGTAAAATGAAGGTTGGGAATCATGTCAATATTATCCAATTCCCCAATAGACTTGAACCGATTAGTAGGATTTAAATCCCATTATTGGGACCAATCAATAATTCAATTGGCTTCAGGTCCATACATTTGCATACAATTAGGAATGGATTAATTGAGTCCTACTCAATCCATTGTTCAATACATAAAATTAGAAAATTTCAAATGTTTATATCTGAATATTTGTCAATTTTCGATAAAAATTTCACTTGATTTATTTATTTAAAATTCAAATTTTTAGTTTTTAATTTTATTTTTTAACCTAAAGTGCTAGAGTATTTGAAACCTTACTAAAGTATGACTATGATGAGCTAGACCGTTCGGACTGTAGAGGGATTTTGAATGGTAGATTATTTCCTCTCATGTGTGTGTATGTATATGCGGATGTAATTTAAATGAGACATACCAAAATTCATCCATTAGACTATTTGGTACGCAATAATAGGAGGCATTGGAAAGATAAATATTGGGAAAAAGAAGTTAGGGTTGTGAGACCCTATTTTTCATCTACATGTAATATCATTGAAGCTTTTACTAAAATAATTTTACATGTAAGTTCCTACAAATGTACAAATTATTTCAACATTCTCAAGCTTCATATGGATATCAATCAGCCAAGTTGACCAAGAACATTATCTAATTGAGACTTCACCAGCCCCTTAGTAAAATTATCTTCTAATTGATTCTCTAACCTCACATATGGGGATACACACTTCACCAAAATTAAACTCTTTCTCTAATAAAATATCCATCAACCTCAACGTGTTTGCCTATCAAATTTTATGAGTAATGTTGATTGCAGTTTGCTTGTCACATTAAGTCTCACCAGGATTTCAACCTCATTGCCAACTGAAGAAAAATAATCTTTAACCAAAGTTGTTAAGCTACTCCAAGAGTCATTGCTCTATACTTAGCTTTGGGCACTAAATTTTGCAATCTCGAAAAACTTTTACCCTTCCATGTAATTATATTTCCTCTCACAAAACTATACTAACCAGAATTTGACTGGTGTTCATCAATATCATCAGCCCAATTAGTATTTGTATAAGCCTCTATTTTCAAATGGTCATACTTATGTAAAAATATTCTTTTTCCTAGAGTAGATTTCAAGTACTTCAAAATTTTCTCAGTAGCATCCAATTTCTTATCACTACCATATCTTCAACATAAACAATGAAATATATAAGCAATTTTCTATTTTTGCTTGATAAAGGGAGAATGATTAGCATTCTTAGTTGGTATTCAATTTTCTTTGCAACATTGCTAGATCTCTCAAAATTAAGTGACTGTTTGATGCCATATATGGATTTTTTCAGTAGGCATACCTTTCCTTGACTTCCCAAGATCACGAACCTGGAGGGAGCACCATATAGACTTCATCTTTTTATATCATTGTTCATAAATGCATTTTTCACCTCTAATTGGTCTAATGGCCAGAAAAAAAGTTGCTACAAGAGATAGACTAATGGATTTCATTTTTGTACTAGAAATAGAATTCTAGTTGTAGTACCTTCTATAAGTTTGTGTATTTCCCCTTAGCCACCAGTCTTATCTTGAACCTTTCAATTGACCTATTAGCCTATGTTTGATCGTGAGCATTCACTCACTCTTTTCCCCCTGATAAATCCACCACTTTCCATGTGTTATTTTCTAACAACGCCCTCATTTCCTCCATCATTGCCTCCTTATAAGAAATATTATTTACAACATTACGATAAACAAACAATAGAAAAAAAAAAGGCATGATAAGAAGTAGATAAATAATTTTAAGAGATAAACTTAATAATAACAAAAAAGATTGGGGTTCGGTTCCCTTGGCATAAGAAAATAGGGAGGTCGAGATCATAACTAAAAAGGAATAGATTAGCCGGCATAGACGCAATAGGAAGAATAGAGGAGTTAAGCATACCTAAATCTGATTGTTGGGAATTGAATTGGTGTGGTAGATCAGCAACAACCATTTCTTTTTGTCACCTTGAATACACATGTATTTCATTGGTAAGAATAATAGCATCGGTTGAATCTTGACACATGAATAGGAAGAGAGGGAAAAGAAGTAGAAATAGGCCAATGCCTCTCTTAAGAAAGAAATAAGGAGATGAAAAATAGGAGGAATACTCAAAGAAAGTAACATCTATAGCCACAAAATACTTTTTGGATTGCAGATCCAAACATTTATAACCATTTTAACCATAGGCCCTGTCTGATTTTCTCATGATTCTTGAAAAAATATTTCTCGAGAAAATCATTTTCAAGCTATTTGGTTGCCATGAAAAGCTGGTTTTCTCATGATTCTTTTCTGTTCTTGTGGGATTTTTTTTTCCTATTATTTTCAATTCAAATCAAGGCAACCAGACAGGGCCATAGGGAATGTCACCCCAAAAGTTTCAATCTACCTTAGTTCAATTCAGACCCAAAATATGAATTGAACATAAACACCCAAAACATATGAAGTAATTTAAAAGGCGGTTTCATTTGGATACAAGAGCTTATTGGGGGATTTAAATTTTAGGGTTATAGATAGCAAATGGTTGAGGAAGTACATGGACGTTCGAATGACATCTCCCTAGTACTTTTTGGCACATGCATACATAACATCAACCCCTTGTAACTTCCATCAAGTAATGATTCTTTCTTTAAGTTACTTTCATTTTCCTGTGGAGTGTAAGGATAGGTACCTTGGTGTAAGATGCCATTATCTTCAAAGTATGTACACGAGTCATTTTCAAAATATTCTAGAGCATTATCATGTCTAATTGTTATCCTTCGTTCAAACTGATTGATCACCATCTTGTTGAACATCCGCATTATTTTGGAACTTCATCCCTTGCTTTTAATAGATACAACTATGTATATTAAAAGTAAGCATCAACAACGAAATGATATACCAATGTCCACACATGGTCACAATCAGAGAGGATACCCATATCAGTGTGACCGATATTTAAAGAAAACCACTCATTTTGGATAACAGCTAGCTATGGTAACACAACAAGCAACGGAATGAGCACCATGCATGGCGCATTAGCGCATCCGTATTCTTGTGGCCTTACCAATGTATAGGTAGGGCGTTAGGGTTTAAGCACTCGCCTCGTTGTTGCATAGCTCAGGTCGGAGCTATGTGCCATCAGACGTTCAACAGGCACCACTTGGCTCGGGGGAACATAGCCCAGTTGGTTGAGCACTGCTTTTGCAATTGGGTCATTGCGATTACGAGTTAGATGTCCAATTATCCAGACGGTAATGATTATATCTTGTACCTAAACCTAAGAAGATGGGTTGGAAGAGGAAATAGTGAGGGGAGCAAGCTAAATAAAACAAGAAAAACAGCAAGCATAGGCACACTATTGACATCAATTAGTTTAACTCTTTGCCAACGGTAAGAATTTCCCCAGTTCATTCTAAATGTGATATAGTTGAAAGAAGACCACTGTGGAAGGATTGATGTACTTTTGGGTCAAGTCACAGTGGCCTAGTTGGAAATCGAATTGAAACCCGGTGCATTTCTTCCGACCATGTTTGAAAAGCGCATTGTTTCTCCACTTTAGAGCTTGTGGACAGTCAAGTAACACAAACACTTTAGGGTTGGGTATAAACAAAGGAATTGGCGGCTCCATATGTAGGGGTCTCTTTATTTGCTTTCGGGCTTGTTAAGAAAGTTTTACAATGCACTCCCAAGTTGACAAATTTCTCATTGTTATATTACCCCAACATTTGTTGTAGTAGTTGTCTAAAAGGATGCAAGTATAGAAACAACAACATTAGTATTCGACTGCTTCCCCTTGTTGAACTTTATTGGCTTTCCAAACAACTCCCAACAAGTATCTTTAGTGAACCAAATCTTCCCATAGTGTTCACAAACAAGCTATTCCTTGTCATCGATTTTGTCCCCTTTTTGGTCCTCCTTTGCCTTTGTTTGAAACATCCATAATAATGTGATCCTAAGTGGGCTGCATAGCATGCCAATGACTTTCCTTACCAAGAACATATGCATGCACTTGATTCAAAAAAGGAACCTCACATTCGAGGATTTACTGTCTATTAATCTCATATTCAAGATTCAAACCAATCACAAATTCAAACACACAATTATGCTCGTTTATATTCCTATATTGCATAGCATCTTTTGAATTCTTCCACTTAATCAATCACCTATGGTTGATCATTTCCTCACAAATTGCAGAATAGTATAATGACATGAATTTCTCCCTAACGAAATTCATCTCTTCCTAACAAATACACAGGTAATAGTCAAAAAAATGTGAATGGGTCATATGTACAGTATATCAATCAAATTTACTTTGTTGTCTCTCAAAACATGTAATTTTGGCTAATATGCTGCATTGAGCTAACAAGCAGTGACCACAATATCATATTCTTCTATTCTCACTTTGGATACACGGGGATCGTTTATCTTATGTGTCTTTTCTCAATTAGTGCGATAACCTGACTTCTCACATCAACTAGTACACATCTTAGGGGAATGCCCATAACAAGATGTTCGTCCATCCAAATTTACAATCTTAATCATTATATTTGAAGTATTACCATTAAGGTTCAAATTTCGTTTTCAATGAACATTTTTCCCAAGTTATAGAAATTTCAGGGAAATTTCGATTGAAATTTCTATGTTTCGTTTCAAAATATTGAAAAATTTATATAAATTATGAAAATATTAATGAAGTATTAGGAAAAATGTGAAAATGTGAAATTAAACATGATCACACAACCATGCAATAAAAAAGGGGAAGGATGTTCTGTCCAGGATGCCAGAGTACGTCATATGGAATAAAATGGGTGGGTGATGTATTTTTTGAATATAGAATATGTATTTTATTCCATATGACAGCCTCCTAGACACCAAATCCTGGATAAAAAATCCTTGCCCAAACAAAAAACTAAAAATAAAAAATAAAAAATAAATATGTATAACAAGTACAGGAGTAATATGACACTGGCATAGGCACTATCAAAAAGATATAATAATTTATATGTTATAAATTTATAATGCTTTTTGAAGTTATATTAGCTAAGTGACAATGCTATTATTCATTTTTCAAATGTAATGCATTTTCTATTTATGCATATTAGTTATTAAAATATTTTAAAGTTTTCATTAAGATAGGGATTTTTTTTTTTAACTAACTAAAGTTATGCATTTAAAGATGTCAAATCAAAATATTTCGTGAAATTTTGAAGAATTTAACCCAAATTTTGGGGAAAAATAAATATTCTCTTTCAATTTCAATTTATCTTTTATTTCAACCTTCTGAAAAATTTTGTACCAGGCCTTCACCACAAAGAATTAGAGTGAAATTATTTTTACTCTAGAATCAACTATATATACAGTAAAATAATGGATTTGTGGTGGGTTTTAGCTTGGACTTATTAATTCTAGCAAAAGTATATATGTCAATGAAAAATTTTGTAAATATTTTACAGATCTTTCATAAATATCCATAAAATTTTTGAAAATTTTATATTCCCCTGATATTTTATTTCTCCGCCTCTAAAAGTGGGAAAATTTTGAACCATGATCACCATAGCTAATTAAGATCCATTTTCTAAACCTTCAAAACGCCTACATGAGATATCAATAGTATCAACAGTAGATATTTTTACACTTCATCAATAATCTCCGATGTGCTTCTTCACAAAGAATTCTAAACCCACAAGGCAAGTCTCATCCGCAACCAAAAAAAATTTGCTCACAAGACTCAAAAAAAGAGCCAAAAAGGGAGCAATGTATAAGTAGAGATCTTATAATAATCTCAATTATTATAGTCTTAAACGGATTCTAGAGTTTCATTAAATTGCATGTGAATCTTTCATGGGCTAAACAGCCAAGAAACTCTCTACCAAAGAATGCGACCAAAACCAGATGGTCAAAGGAACCAAAATCTAGTTGATGAATTATAACCTTGCCTTAACATCAAGTTAAAGGAAAGATGAAAAAAGAAGAGAAATATTTTGAAAAAAAAAAGAATGTTAAAAATCATATTCACCAGAAAAATAAAAAAAGTTCAAAAATCATTACAGAAAAGCTTCTATTACCAGAATAATTACATGCACTCTCTACAAACATATTTCAACTCTTTGTCAAAGAAACGTTTATCATTCTTAAATAAAGTGACACTAACTTGTAAGAATATTTCTTGACAGAATGATTATTAAGTCAGAATATTTATTTACAAATTGGTTATAATTCCCAAAGAATTGGGTAATAATTACCTCCAATTACTAAGTTAACAATGACAATTGTTGCTATTTTCCTTTTTGAGATAAATTTGGGATAAGGCTGTAATTCAATAAATTACATTAGATGAGGATATCAAATCACAACATTTTATGTACCTATATTGAGTGTCGCCAACAGCTTTTCTGCCAGGTTGATACACCCATGCATAGTACTTGATGACTTCTCATGCTGCTTCAGTAATTAAGTATAACCCCTAGGCTTCAATTTCACAGAACATTTCCCACTGGAGCAGAGGCATGAAGCCACAGATTTGGCTTCTATTTTGTTGAACACTTTGCCAGCGGAGGTGTTACATATACCCCTTGGCTCCTATAATGAAGGATTGTTAGAGAACAACCTCAAGTTGTATCATTTATATAAAACAGAGAACTTGAGAAAATAAGATGAAAGAAAGGAAAAAAAATGAAATGAAAAAGTAAATCTAACCAGGCACCATACAATGAGAGACTTTGGAGAGGCATGGAATCATTTATTTTAATTGCAGTGCCATCTAATCAATTCGTTCAAGATTATACTTCACCATCCCCTCAAGTGAAGATCTGAACTCATTCATAGGAAGGCATTGCAGGTTTTCGATTGCCCGATCAGCTATCTCTTTTGCCAGCGCCTGTGCTCTCACAATTCCCCCACATTTATTAACCAATTCAATAGCCTCATCCAAGGAACCAGATTCAACAAACTCAGATTCAATGATTTCTCTCAGTTTTGGCTCTTTCTCTAGAGCAAAAATGACAGGTGCAGTCAGGTTTCCTGTTGCCAGGTCACTGCCAGCAGGCTTCCCCAGCTGCTCCGCCGACTGGGTGAAATCCAATATGTAATCAACAACTTGGAATGATAGGCCAAGGTTCTTTCCATATTCAAACATTTTCTCACAAATGCTGTCATCCACCCCACTAAAAATAGCAGCACCTTTGCTGCTTGCAGCTATTAAAGAGGCTGTTTTGTAGTAGCTCTTGATCAAATATTCCTCTAGTTTACTGTCACAGTCAAAGAGGCTTGATGCTTGCTTTATTTCACCACTTGCAAAATCTTTAATGACCTGCCATAATGCCCAGGAACAATTAAACAGCAAACTACACCAACTCTCAACCTTAACAGTTTGATTGATGTCTAAGCCAATAGGTTCCCCATATGTACCTGGCTGATAAGCTTTATGACTTCAAGGTTTTCAAGATTTGCAAGGTACCATGATGACTGAGCGAACATGAAATCTCCTGCCAATACTGCAATCCGCGTACCGAACAGTTGGTGAATGGTTTCTTTCCCTGCAAAATAATTAGCAGTTATTTTATGCCCCAAATGTTAAATATCTAACCTATGATCAACTCAACAATTCCATATAAAAAAACTGTTATGACAAAGAGATCATACATGGGTTGATGGCAACACGAAATGAACAACAAAAAACAAAACAAACAAAAAAAGCACAGTAGGAAACTATCATGAATAGACTTCGGTATATGAATAAATGGCTTCTATATTTCATTGTTTATGAAAAATTGCTTACATGAGAATTTTTACATGGTTTGGCAATATTACTTACGTCCATGGGTGAAGCCGATCAAGAATCTTCCACTATGATGAAGATTATAGTTAAAAGAGGTCTCCAAAAATCATGCAAACAGGGCTTATATAGATCAGCCCCAAAATCCTAATCCCAATCTCACTTGGCAACCAAAAGCTTGAGATCCAAGAAATTTCTCATTTTGGGTTTCAGCTGACATAACCAGTGAAACCTGGATAATAATACTTAACCGCCAGGGGTAGTCAATCCCCCCAAACCCCTACACCAACTAATCATAGTGGATGTTCATCGTACAGGATAAGATTTGGGGCACAAACACAACAAAAACATTCCCATGAAACCTGGACAGTAATACATTAGTTTCCTGTGTCCATCATCACTTGTATGCAGGAGATCATCTCTTCTCCTGTAGTACAAATACTTCATTTTCTTCTATTGGAAGATAATAACACTCTCTCCTAATCTTTCTGTATAATACAGTTTTTTATCACCATATCACTGGTTAGTGACTGCATATCTCAGGTTTCCAACTAGAGTTCACCACAAAATCCATTCACGTAGGAAACTATCATGAATAGACTTCGGTATATGACTACTAAATTAAACATTATTTTCCCAAATTATGATTAAGCAGGCACTTACCTTTTCCAATTTGTGGGTTTTCTGTATATGGCCTTGGTAGGTATGTGGGGCAATTTTACCCAGGGAACATTCATGGTTCAAATTAGAATATACAATAAATTAACTACATACAGCTTGAATGGTAAAGCAGAGACATATCCATGGTCATTACCAGCTTAAAGCTATAGACCTTATAATGCAAGTCCAACTTACCTCTCTTCATGTCAAGGACCAAATACATTGAAGTTCCCCATCATTTCATCAAAGAGACTATAGATGAACTAGAAATCATAGTGAGCTGTCTAGAGGATCTAACTTCTACCTCTATCAATAGATGGCCACTTATTTCCACAACAGAAGGTTCAAATCACTTTTCTCATCACCATAGGCAAATGTCAAAGAAAATAATGCTGCTATTCATTATCTTATCCTAAGACTTCTCAAAGTCATACTAGAGATCTGTGCATCCTTGAGAAATTCAATGGAGCAGTTTCTTTTCCTTGTTCAGAAGATTCAACAATTAAATACAGGAGACCTCACCAATCATAATGTTCAATTTATAATCAAGAAGAAAGGAAGGACTGCCATGCATACAGCTAACAAGAACAAGGAATCATAAAATTGATTGCTGTTGGCTTCTTTACCTAAATAGTCTTATATACAAAATGTCGGCCTTCATCTACCAGTGGTGCATCCAATTCTGGAGTGAATGGGTGGCCCAGTGCACGAGGCTCCCGCTAATGCGGGGTCTGAGGAGGGCAAGATGTACGCAGTCTTACCTCCAATTCTGGAGTGAATGAAGAAACTAAATAAATAATTGACTCAAAATGTGTTACAATACCAAAGACAATAACTGCTTCAGACCTATGCCATATTTATGCCGGATAGCAAGCAGTACCTGTTCCAACTAACCCTTGCATAACCTAGCAGGTATCTTTGTCCACTATCCTTAGCACTAATAATCTTCATTGGGTGATCAACATTGGAGTTACCAATCATACATAGATGGCTTGTTACTGAATCCACATCACCTCCACAGTTCATGGGAACTTGTGTTTTCATAGCATCTATCAATTATAAAAGTTGAAATATGCTTTCTAATTAATCTGAAAGGATCAACAGCATGTGAGCCCAGCTAATTTTCTGAAACTTATACAAGGGTACTGTGACATTTTGTTCCAGAAATATGAGCATGTGCTTTAAAGATTCAATGTTAAGTTTCAAATGAATTCATGTGCATGTAAATGTCAAGTATGCGTGCTACTTGCATATCTTGTTGAATTTATCTAAGACTAATTAAACTTCAACTCTTATCTTTTGTCCCTTTCTTTTTTTATTGAGAAGTTATTGAGAATTACTAAGGGAGAGAAAATAGAAACAAACAAATGATATAGAATATTAGATCAAACAATCTTGTCATGAACAGCTAACTCCTTTTCTCATTAAGTGCAGCCAATCTCATAATGCTAGCAAAACTGTGGTTGGAGCGAAATGCTATAGTAGTTTCATCTTACTTATTTATCTATTTATTTTTTGAAATGAAACACTATAGTAATTTCATCTACATGATTCAAAATATTCACCATCTTCCGAGGACCCTTCACAACATTGGATGCTGACTGAAATAACACTTGATGAGACTCCTTCCTCTAAGAAGAATCAATTCGGACAATTTAAATAAATTTTGATCCTCCAACAGTCCCCATGCCTTTCCTCTATGGTTTCCTTTGAATTTTGTATAGCAGTTACTTGTGGCTGATTTCTTCATCATTTGGGACCAGTACATTTGTACATCTTTCTGAGCATTCCACTCCTTATAGTAATCCAAAATTACCTTCTAATTAAAAAAAAGAGAAGAAAAAGAAAAAAGAAAAGAAAAGACACACTCAAAATGACATCAACTGATAACTTCACTCCCTAGAAAAAAGAAAAAATTCCAATAGAGTTCTCATTTCAAACCTAAAAGTCAGTGATAGGGGTGATTTAACAGGGAAGTGTCACACTTCCTTGTACTTACACACCAATAAGTCCTCATTTCTCACCCCATGAAATTTATTAGAACCAGAGGCCCAAGTAACATGAGCCACTGTATTGAGGAAAACATCAAGCTGGTGGAAAAATTCCTCCCAAAAGACTTGACTATGCTTTTCCATCCCAAATGCTACAAGAAAAAGTAATAGTCTTCTATTGCTTCTCTTCTTTTTAATGAAAGAACTATCATTCACAAAAAAAAAAAAAAGTAATAGAAAAGTGTTACACCCTTCTTC
>JAOXJP010000008.1:15599777-15617001 GCA_025762735.1 Platanus orientalis | reverse complement strand
GGGGACAAAAAATTTTGGGTGTAGCAGATCGTTTCCCTTTTTCATCACAGACATTAATCATTCTCCTTTCTATATATGTTGTAACATAATATTTTGCAGCATGACAAAAAAAAACCACAAAAAAGAAGATAAAAACCGACTCACAAGAATATTTAAAAACGTTGCCCTTTTATATATATATATATATATATATATATATATTATAACATGGGCTATTGGGTATGTTTCAACCGGTTATATCTTTAGCCATTAAAAACAGGTTTGGCTCATGGGCTTTTGAGCTTAAAGATTTGGCCTAAAATGAAAAACTTGAATTTAGTTTGTCAAGCTTGTCTCAATCTTAATGAGCCGAGCCTGAGCTTGGCACCTCAAACTTGTGATGACTTGATCCTTCTTTGAAGGGCTTAAGGGGCATTGTATCTAGAGAGGGTGGATTGTATCGGCTCCTCTTATCTACGGCTCCTCTTATCTAGAGAGGGTGGATTGCATCTGCGCTTATCACTTGTTGGCGCTAATATGCCCGCCCCCTGACAGGGGGTGGAGAAGAGCATTAGTTAAGAGGAGCCGATACAATCCACCCTTGTATCTAGAAGGGAGTGACCAAGAAAAATTATGGGTGCCAATTTCCAATACAAAAAAGACAATGGCATTTTGGCAAAGGCACAATAGATGGGGCAATATCACCGGCGATGCCCCCCTTGTGCGACGCCTCGTGGGTCAAAACATGGTGGGGTGGGACCCATTCACTTTTGGAGGTGATGGGACATCCCAAAAAGTGAATGGATCCCACCCCACTGTGTCTTGCCCCACGAGGCATCCCACAAGGGGGCATTGCAAATGATTTCATCCCACAATAGATAGGTATTACTTATATTTACCAAAACACCCTTCTGATCAGTCCCTATGTCACATGCTCATCATACCGGACTCTTTCTTTTCCTGCCACATTAGGGGTGGCAATGTTTGACACGACCTGTGAACCTGACACAAACCCAACACGAAATAAGTAGGTTAGGGTTAGTTGACTGTAAACTTGTTTCGGGTCAAAGTGGTCAACCCACTTTGACATGATTAATAAATGGGTTGGGTTTGGGTTGATCCATATAATTGTATAGCTTTAACCTAACACAACAAAAATCTGACCAGCCAACATGAATTACCACATATAACATGAACCCGACACGAACCCAACACAAAATGAATGGGTTAGAGTTGACTATAAATGAGTTTTGGGTCAAAGCAAATTGACCCACCTTGACATGATTAATAAATGGGTCCGATTCAGATTGAGCCATATAGTCGGGATCGGTTTATGGACGCTTCCCTTAACAAACGCTCATCACTGCTTCTTGTTAGGAGCTGACACATCAGTGTTGAAAAGTGATTTTTACTTTTTTGGGGGGCACATATTCACTTTTCAGCGCTGATGTGCCCACTGCCTAACAACGCCCACTGCCTGACAAGGAGCAGTGGTTAGCATTCGTTAAGGTGAGCATTTTTTATCCATTCACCGTATAGTCATATACTTTAATGGATAAAAAATGCTCACTTTAACGAATGCTAATCACTGCTCTTTGTCAGGTGGCAGGCACATCAGCACCGAAAAGTGAATTTATGCCCCCCAAAAAAGTGAAAATCACTTTTCAATGCTGATGTGTCCAACCCTGACAAAGAGCAGTGATGGGCGTTTGTTAAGGGAATTCCCTTATCTTTATCTTGACATGACATGAACCCGACTTGACTTACCAACATGACTTGAAACCCCTAGTCCACATACTCCGTGCCAATACAAAGTGGGGTATGGGTGTTAAAGTTGATTTCCACCAAATCTAAGATAGAACTCCCCTAACAGTGGAGGCTCCTCATTTATTCAACATCCTTTGATATTATCATCGCGGCCGTTGGGCAGCTCACCAATCGAACGAATTGATGAGATATGGTGCGAGAGATTGACGACTCCATTGACTCTCAAGTCTACCATATGTATCCCTTACAACATTTAATCACCGTTCTTTCAATTAATGATCAATTGATCTTAGAGCTTCAGTTATACCTATCAGCTACAAGAGGAAGAGACGAAAGTAATATCAAAACAAGACGTGGAACATTGACATCCATTGGAGCCCAAGACACTAACTTGGGATTTTTATTGGGAAAGCAAAAGAAAAATCATCTCAACAACCGGTGGCTTAGAAAGTGCCATCCAAAAAGAAAACTCACACAACGAAATCCTGAAACTCCAATAGGAAGAGAGATACAGATATCAAAAGATAAGGACCCATTAGCCATCTAGTTCAATTAATGCCAACCAAATCAACATACCCTTCCACCACTCTATAACTTGCATCATTCCTCCATTAACCAAAGGCTTCTCTTCTTCCATGGCTGCTTCTGCAATGGCTCTCTCCTCTCCCTCACTAGCCGGAAAGGCAGTGAAGCTCACCCCATCTGCCTCTGAGATTCTAGGTGAAGGGAGGGTCACCATGAGAAAGACTGTGGGCAAGCCCAAGCCAGTCTCATCTGGTAGCCCATGGTATGGCCCTGACCGTGTCAAGTACTTGGGACCCTTCTCTGGCGAGCCTCCATCCTACCTCACCGGTGAATTCCCTGGTGACTACGGCTGGGACACCGCCGGGCTCTCCGCCGACCCCGAGACCTTCGCCAAGAACCGCGAGCTTGAGGTCATCCACTGCAGATGGGCCATGCTTGGAGCTCTTGGCTGTGTGTTCCCTGAGCTGCTCTCTCGCAACGGCGTCAAGTTCGGCGAGGCGGTGTGGTTCAAGGCCGGTGCACAGATCTTCTCTGAGGGTGGACTGGACTACTTGGGCAACCCAAGCTTGGTGCATGCACAGAGCATTCTAGCCATCTGGGCAACACAAGTTATCTTGATGGGTGCTGTTGAGGGCTACCGTGTTGCTGGTGGGCCACTCGGTGAGATCACAGACCCACTTTACCCCGGTGGCAGCTTCGACCCACTTGGGCTTGCTGATGATCCTGAGGCTTTTGCTGAACTCAAGGTGAAGGAGATCAAGAATGGGAGGTTGGCCATGTTCTGAATGTTTGGGTTCTTTGTTCAGGCCATTGTGACTGGCAAGGGACCCTTAGAGAACCTGGCAGACCACCTCTCTGATCCTGTTAATAACAATGCTTGGGCCTATGCCACCAACTTTGTCCCCGGCAAGTAAGAGTGAAAACTCTATTTTACTGCCATGAAGATTGTGTATGGGGTTGTTGGGATTCAATTTATGCTTTGCCCTTTACAATGTAAACTGAAACAAATTAATACCCCCAGAACAAATTCAGAGAATGTATCTATAAATGTAGATACTTGGGCCACAAGGCACGTAAAAATAAGTTGGGCTATGGTTCAGCTAGAGCTATTTAATATAGGCCCATCCTGGACGAAGCCAATAATTTAAAATAGTGAGCTCTGCCCGGACTTACCAAGCCAGGCCCACAACCAGCCTATGCACATCCCTAAAAGGTAGGCGTTATTGTAAATACACTATAGATAAGTGCCTATGTATATATCAAATACCATAACATCTCTCCAGTCAGATACCATCTTCGCTAATCCATTATATTCAACCAACCACCCAAAGCCATGTACTTACTTTTATCATTATAACCATCAGTCCACACATGTAACCATAACAATACCTTGTTTTTTTTTTTTGTTACATTCATTAAAAGATAGAGCAGAAGTTCCTAAAAGAAGGCCCAAATCCATCTTAGTCACTGTCCTCAACCAACAGGGTCAGGAGGAAGACCAGGAGGACGGGATATGGGACTTGAGCCTATTATAAGCGAGCGCATGAGCAGCTTTATATGCTAAACTACGAGTCCACCCAAAGGAAACATGGTCAAATTGTTCGAAAACAAATCCTCTGCAACAAGCTTAAAATGCATTAAATGGAAATTTCCGTCAAAGAACGACATGTGATTGAGGGTGGGTTCACTTCTAAGTCTTCAACATGGCACATGTATTAAAACTCCTGGCCAATGCTGAAAATCATTTTTATTTTATTTTATTGTATGCATGGCGTTCGATGTAATTTAAGCTTGTTGCAGAGGATTTGATCTCGAATTGTTTAGATAAGGTCTTACAATCCAAGAAAATACAATAGATAGTCCATGGATAATCGCCAACATCACCATTTAAAAGTTTGATGACCTCTCCGCTCATTCACTTTCAAAAACAACATTTCTAAACCCAAGAGAGTAAGCTAAGGATAAACCCAATTTGGCAGCCAAATGAGAGAAGAAGAAATCAAAATAGGGTCAGCCCAGGCCACAATAGATTCCAAGAGAGTTACGAATAAGCACACCAGCACCAGCTAAATCTGTTATAAGGTTAAAGGCCCCATCAAAATTAACTTCAACAAAATCATCCGATGGAGCACGCCACCACCTAGTATCAACTTTATACTCAACATCCTCACTCGGAGTTTCATTTAATTTGTTTAGCTCAGGGATCAACCTATTGGACACAAGCTAAAAAAGTAAAAAAATCTTCAGTTATAAAAGCTTCACTTTCAAAAAGTGGCATTACGAGCTTTCCATATATTCCAAATAAATTCGATGACTTTAGATTATCCAAGCTATCAAAATAGCCCAAATTTTACAAAAAAGAAAACCAATCACGGAAGGCCATCAACCAATCAAGAGGGGTTCGAATAGAATAGGAAAAAGCAAATAACACCTGAGAGATGAGAGGGAAGAAGATAAGACAATTAAGAGTTGGTTTAGAGTCTTAAACGCATAGGGGGCAGGACGGACTAACATTATGACAATGGTTTAGCTAAATTTTCTTTAACATGGATATTATCTCTAACAGTCCTCCAAAAGAAGTGTTTAATTTTGGAGGGAATGTTTAAGCTCCAAATTCTGGAAAGGAGCCCAACTTATCACAATGGGTAAAAGGGCTAGGGGAGACAGTATTCCTGTAACAAGATTTGATAGAGAAAATATCTTACTATCCAAATGCCAGATAAGTTTATCTTGTTGAGGAGTTGCAGTACCCGGGAATAACACTATCATTAAGTAAATCCTATTTCTTACAGTGTTAAGATTTATCAATGAAATTACACATTTTATGAGAAAGATTGACAGCAGGGGGAGGATGATGCCATTTAAAAGATTCATTTGAGGGAATCCAAGGATCTGGCCAAATTTTAATTTTTTTTTTCCATTACCAATGTTTTCCCCTCATAAACCTTTAAGGAAGGTATCTTGCCCCTTAAGGATGCTTCTCCAAGCCTAAGAGCTATCATTTTTTTTTTTTTTTTTTTTTTAAGTTTTATCATGTTGAATGTCCTCTTTTAGAAAGCAAATAGATTTGAGGAAGTGAACCCATAAGGATTTGGGATTTAAGAGGATTTGCTAGGCCTACTTAGCTAATAGAGCTAAATTAAAGGCGTGAAGATCATGAAGTCCGAATCCTCCATTAGATTTACATCTTTTTAAGCATTCCCAACTAACCCAATTAATTATATTTCTTTACTCCCATTGTCTCACTAAAAATTCCTTTGAATAGAGGTATTAAAGCTGCAGATTTTTCCTTTTAAAATGGCAAAACAATTACTGAGGTAGGTACAAATTTAAGCAAAACTTCCTTCCCTGTAGGAGATAGAATCTTTCCCTTCCATCCTTGGACCTTATTCATGGCATGATCTTCAATAAAAGAGAATAAGGAAGTTTTGTTTCTACTACTCCCTGAGGGGAGGCCAAGGTACTTGTTTTGGGTTTGAGATTGGTTAATCTTTGGAGTGCTTTGAACAATAATCCTAATTTTTTTTGGGGGGTGTTAGGGCTAAAGATGAGTTCAGTTTTTTTCAAGATTAATAATTTGGCCAGAGGCTTCAAAAAAGCCCCAGAGGGGATCAATAATATCGTTAATTTTTTTTATATCAACTCTATCAAAAATGTAATACTCACCAGTGAATAGAATAGATATAGCAAGGCTAGAGGATTTGATTTTGATACTAGAAATTTTATTGGCTCTTTCTTGATGGATAAGGGAAGTAGAAGGCTCTCCACACATAGTAAGAAAAGGAAAGGATAAAAGAGTCCTTGACAAAACCCTCTCGACAGAGGGATCTAATTTCGCGAAGAACCATTGAGAAGGATTTTGAAGGATACATAAGACATATAATCCTTAACCCATTTAATCCATCTAGAGTTAAAACCTACATGATCACCGTTTTAGAGATGAAGGACCATTTAACACGATCATAGACTTTGCTCTTGTCAATTCTAATGGCACCAAGATTTGGTCTATATTTGCTACTTTTCAAGAATTTGAGTTTCATGAGTAATCATAATATTGTTGGTAATTTGTCTCTCATTTACAAAAACACTCTGATTTGGAGATATAATTGCAAGAAAGATGATTTAAGCCTATTAACCATTAACTTAGCAATGATCTTATAAATTAAGTTGCAAAGATTAAATGGAAGAAACGGGCTCATTGACTAAGGTTGGATTTTAGGAATGAAGGTTTTGAAGGTATGCTTTATGCTAGAGACAAAAGATTCTTCACTAAAGAAATCCAACACGGATTTAGTTGTTAGCTTCTCTCTTCTTTCTTTGTGAGCCAGATTATTAGTTCTAGGTCTTCTCTTCACCCTAATCCCCCTGGTTGCTCCTCCTTTCTCCCAGCCCTCTCCATTGTTTTTTTCTTTCATTTTTTTGTTCTCAATTTTATTTCGTTTGTCCTCCTCTTCCAGTTTCTTTAGCTTTGAACAGTGTGCGAAAGGTTTGGCTCTTCTTCTCCGCGTGGACTCGCCGAGATGCCATAGCCCTAAAGCCGGTCCTACTACCTGGTTACGGCACCAGTTTTCCACTCCCAATAGCTCTCAGTCAACTCAGGACTCGGTTAATGGAGAATGAGTGGTCTCGCAACCCGGTCTGCTGGTGTTGTCTCATGTCGCACACCCTTAATTAGGTGGCTAAGGTTAGCATGGATTATCAGCCAAAGGCTCCAAAACAACAATTGATGGGGTCTTGCCTAAAGCCATCTTGCATGCGGTGGAAGAGAAGTGCCAAGGGTCATCCAATCTTCTTCAAACTAGCTGAACATAACGTGTTTATCGGAACAACTTTCTCTAAAAAAGGTTGGCCAATCTGGCTTACCAAATATTGCAACGGTCTCTCCCATTTCCGAAATCGTGCCAATGAATTTTCCATCTTTACCATTGGTCTTTCCACATATTAAGGAATCCCACTACATCAGGTTACACCCATGTCAGCTCAAGGATAAGCCTCCCACCTAGCTTGCAATTGCTTCGATAGTTGGGTCCTCCAATACCTGTGATCCAAGCAGTATGGGTGGGCAGAACCAGATTGACCCAACTCTTGCTCCAACCCATCCTTTGATCTCAATGGACCAAGTTTATTATCTATGGTCAATGCAAAGGATTCTCTGAAGAGGCCGATTGAACATACCGTGCCAAAAGATGGGGTGGTGATCAAGAAAAGTTGCTCCGACGACTTCTCATTGTTGAGGCAGGCGGACATGGTGATTGCTCCTACGATAATTCCGGTTGCTGAATATAATCTCAACGTAATGCTAGAAGATGGACCCACTAAGAAGAGACCAAGACTTCAAGTTATATCTTCTCCGCCCTCAAAGAGGATGGCTCATATCCGCTTGGATTCGGCCCATGAGGTAACATCAGTGGAAATCGCATAAGGTGAGACCCTCTCAAAACCTCTATTCTTTCAAGATCAAATTGCATGAAGTTCTAAATTCGATTTATGTTTTTTCTATGGCCTTAATGAGCAAGAAAGCCAATCAAATCATAGAATTAAAGTTCTGGTCTCTCGGGCAATCTGTCTAGACCATGATAGGTAAGAGTAGACCTTTGGTGAAGAAAGAGTCAATAACTTTTATTATAGAGGAGGGTGTAACCGGATGTTTCCAAATGGTCATGATGACCCTCCTCATCGTCCAAATACCCCACGTCAATGGCTTTCTGCACAATAGGGAGAATTTGTTTGTGCACTTCAATTCTGTGTTACTGTGGAATTATCAACATGTCTGTTTGGAGTTTTATTAGAGATAACATTTGTGTTTCTAAAATACATAAACTCTATTCAATGTTATTTTAGCATGAAAGTCTGGTCAATATTAATTGTAATCTTAATCAAATCTTTTGTTGAATCAGGTAAGGTCTTTGGATAGAACTTCTAAAGAACTTTTTAGAGTCCATTACCATCTTAACTATTTTTATAGGACCTTTTATTTTTGGTGGTTTCTCAAGTTGATGACTAGAAGATATGTCCATGAAAATTTTCTTAGAATTCTAGGAAATTTATGGTCCCTCCATAATTCTCTTATCTCTAAATCCAATTTATCTGAATGGGTTCCGATGCCTGTCCCAGAATGATATCTTGGTGGTCAATGAAGATTTCAGCTTGGAACTGTCAGGGAATCGGGAAATCCCTAACAACTAAAGCTCTAAGGGTTGTGATAAAGTTCAATAACCTGCAAATTATGTTCTTTTCAAAATGAAATGTCATAGTGATGTGTTTAGGAAGAAATCAAAACTCTTCAATGATTGGCATACAAAAGTTATGGATTCTGTGGGGCTTTCAGGCTGTTTGGTGTTTTTATGGAAAAAAAATATTGATGTGAGAGTTACTGAGCTTAATCCTAGATTCATCTCTATTAGGATTCATGATGGTGAATCAAATAATCTTTAGAGGGCGATATTAGTCTATGGAGAACCTTCCAAGGAGCTCAAAAATGAGTTCTATGATCTTTATTATTAGCAAAAGTTGCAATGCTATGGGGCCTTTATTGTGTATTGGGGACTAAATTTGTATCTGGGAAAGGCAGGATAAATTTGGGGGAAACCGCATTCCTAAGAGTTGTCTTAGAAATTTGAGTTGAATGTTTTAGAATCTTAAAGGGGAGGGGTGAATAGGATTTTAAATTCTTTTAGTACCTTTTTTATATAAATAATTTCCCTTTCAAATTATAATTTTTGCCTCCCATGTGTCTGTGTGATGAATCAGTTATGCAATTAACAGAATAATTGAAACATGTAAGTTGCCAAAGTAAAGTGAACAAAAAGGCACAAACACAATCACATTGAGACAAGGTTTATAGTGGTTTGGCCAATCCAGGCCTATGTCCACTGTCAAAAAGCTCAAACCGAGTTACTTTAATTTTTATTAATAGACTCTGGCCATTACAGGAAAAATTAATAAACCCACTCTCTTAGTGAACTCCGATCACTACCAAACGCACTTGGTGACTCTGACAAGTTCCAATCAAACCTCCAGTGGCTCTAGTGAAGGTATTAAGTCTCTAGTGGCTCCGGTGAAGACTCAACAATCATAATAGCAGTGAAAAGAATAAATTTTCAATATTTAATGCCTTTCAGTAGACGAATAAAACAATTTTTTCAATGATTAATACTTCACAATATTAATAGAAACTCTTATTGTGAATATTAATTCATTGCAATATGCCTCTTTATGTAGGAAAATTTAACCATTTAATTTAGTAAATTAATTCCTTAATTTGTATACAACAGTAAGGAATAATTTTTAGATGAAATGTCTCTTGAAGGTTAATGTTCAAGTTTAATCTCAAAAGATAAATATCTACAAAAATGTTTGACATTAAAATTTAGGCGTTAAAGGGGATTAGGGCCCATAGGTGTACTTGGATCAGGGAGATGGGTCGAAGCCTTGTGTGTGGCTGTGTGTGACCTCTGAGAGGTCTGTAGGTTATTGGAGTGGGCCTTAGAACCTGACACCTAAAATTCATATACGCATGAGTTTTGTCCTGATGCTTGAATTTTAATTGACATTAAATCCAAGCCTCTATTGTTGGATAAAAATCCAACAGCCTGATCTTTGGCTCATTTGGACTACTTACAAGTGTTTAAAAATTCTGAAATTTTAAATGGGTATAGAAGACCCAATGAAATCATTGTGTAAAAATATTATATTTAAATTTGAACTACAAAAGTCACAAAAAAATCTACAATACAGGTTGGTAAAGAAAGAACACAAAAAATTAGTTTTTAGAGCAGATTTGGGGGGACTATTCCAAGACCCAAACATGCTCTAAAATTCATGAAATTTTTACTATAGGAAGGATACCTATGTAGGAGCCTACCAGAAAAATTTGGGATCATTCTGATCCCTACAAAAAGTACAAAAAATTCATCAAGCTACTATGGTAAAAAAAAAAGTCCATTAGAGACATGTTTTGTCTCCACTGTGTTGCCCTTTTTAAGAGACAATCATGGGGTATGTATTGCACATCATATCATTATGTAAAGAAATTAAGGGATTAAATCTAGTGTTAAAAAGCCATGAAAGAGAGGGTTTAGGGTTACTTTTTCCAAAGGTTAGGGTTAGGGTTTAGTGCCTGAGCTTTTTCCTCTTCTTTCTTTTTTCTCTTTCAGATTTTCCTTTAAAAAAATCTCCCTTTTTAAAAAAAAAATTGGAGCTATTTATAGAGGTTTGGGGGTGTGGATGAAGGGTTAGGATCAATCCTAAAGCCATGGGAGATCAAGGGCCAAGATTAGAAGATGAGGAGGCCAAGGCACCCCTTTCATTGGTTGAGAGCAACCAAGGGCAAAGATTAAAATATGGATGGATAAATGAGTGATCAAGGGTTGAGATTAGAATTAGAGTTTGCCAAATGAGTGGTTAGGATAGAGTTTGAGCTTTAGTTGAATCAAGGGTGAGAGATGAAACTTGGTTTGTCAAGTATCACCTTTGATTGGTTGGGAGCAATCAAGGAGTGAGATGGCTTATGCTAAATGAGGGGTTAGAGATGAATCCTATAGATATTTGTAATTTATGAGATTGATCTTAGAGAGGTTATATAAGGGTGCATGAGGAAGAGAGAAATTAATGGTGAAAGATGAAACTTGGATGGTCATCTATCACCTTTGATTAGTTGAAGGAAATCAAAGAATGAGATGTGTTTGTGTTAGATGAAGGACTAGAAGTGAATTACATGAATTATTGAAATTAATGAAATTGATCTTAGAGAGGGTACATAGGGGTGCACAAGGGAGAGAGAAATCAATGGTGAGAGATAAAACTTGGGTGGTCATCTATCATCTTTGATTGGTTGAAAGCAATCAAAGAGTGAGATGTGTTTATGCTAGATGGAGGATTAGATGTGAATTATATGAATCATTGAAATTCATATAATTGATCTTGAAGAGGGTACATGGGGTGCACAAAAGAGATCGACATCTAAGGGCTAGGGATTAAAGCTCTTAATGTGAATGTATTAATGAGCATTAATGACCTATAAGACAAAATTCTTAGCTAATTACTATATACTAAAGAAATTTCAAGGGAAAATGTCTTCTTACTATGCAACCTTAGTTTTTGGGTTCCCATGCTCAGAAACACGCAAAATCAAAGTACGTTTTCAAAGTCTCAGATGTTCCGATCACATTGGATCAGTCAAAAATGAATTACGATAAGTGTAGGTTGGGGAAATTAAGGTTTGATTGACCTTAAAATCTCTCAAATATTTATAGGAAGAGTAAGATGGTCAAATTGGTCTCTAAGATCTTCAGGCAAAAGGCGGCCCTCGGGTTCTATGAGACACAGGCTTAAACAATTTTGAAAACCTATACCCGAGTAGGAAATTCCACTCAAAACCCTATTTTTAGTAAGTGAAAAATCTTAACCGGAATTTTCAATGGGGTTGGCTGAGGTTGCTATGGAAAATTGATGGGTCATAGAATACTAAAGATCTGAGAGTCTTGGGGCTACAAGAACTAACACCCTATCTTTTGGATTTCTAGGCAATCTTTGGGAGCTTTTTGAAGGGAGAACACTTGATGGAACAAAATGATCATCGTTCCAGATGAATAAGGATTTTGGGATAGCTTAAGTCTGTAATTAACCCCCTATGGGAGATAATCTTTTGAAGACAAGGGAAATACAGAGAAAATGGGTTTGACCTTATAGAATTTAGGTTCTGGTGGAACTCTTTGGGTCACCGTGTGTCAAATATAGATAAAAAGTGTTTTAGCCTAATTTGGACAATATATGGTGGTTAAGCTTGTAGAGTTTCTTGATGACATGGTTTGGGGTGAAAATATTTTAAGGACCTTAGAGTTGCCAAGAAATGGCTACTAATAGCCTGAATTTTGGATTTCTGGTGAATTTTCAGGAGTTGATTGAAGACCTGATAGTTGCCCCAAATGTGGTACTCATTTTAAAGTAATTAAAGGAATTGAAGTAGATTGGTCCTATAAATGTCTATTCTCATTAGAGGGTTTTCTAAAGGATTTGCAAATCCTGAGAGATGGCCACTAACTATTTAAGATTTGGTTGTCTAGGGAACTTTAAGGGTTTATAGTGGTTAAACATACCCATAACTGCCTTGATATGTCTTGGAGAAGATTTGAGATATTACAAGGGCTTGATGCCTCAAATGGTTTTTAATCAAGAGATGACTTATTAAAGGTAAAACAAAAATTAAGAGATAGTCACTGACCTTTCTGAATTCAGATGTTAGATGAACCATTGAGATCTTTCTGAGAGTCATATCAAGACCAAGAATTCTTAGAGATTGAGAAATTGGGATGTGCAAGATCTAACATGACATGATTTAGGTGACGAGAGAAGCTTTGGAGGTTTCTTGAGGGTCCAAGGGCCACTTTGAAGGAAAAAGAGTAAAATGGTAGTTTTTCATCCTATGATGCTTCGTTGTGGGAAGGCTTATAGAGACTGGAGAACTTTGAAGGTAATGAGATTATAGTCTTGAATGTGGACCCTTGTAGTCCTGTCAATGCTTCTTGAAGAATTAGGATTTAACTAGTCAAGGTGTATTTTGACTAATAATTGAGATGGTATTGCACATGGCAAGATATAGATGATGCTTTTTGAGACCAAAATATCTAGGGAAGACCTCACAAGGGATGTTTAACCTCCTAGAGTTCAAGTCTGATTTCTCTAAATCAGGGTTGTCTAATGTCTAATTCTAACTACTACTTTGATGTGCTTACTCATTCCATTAGAAAACCCAAGTCAAAATTTGGGTGCTAACAACTTCCATATAAGAAAATGCAATTGTAGTTGAGACACCCAACTGACTATTGTATCCCCCAACGTAAACACATACCCTATTGTATGCTTTTTCTTATCTTTGTCTCTTGACAAGTCTAAGTCCACATAACCTTGTAGCTGTACTTTTTCTCTTCCAAGACTTAAAGTTATGTTAGTGGTCCGTCTCAAGTATCTAAGACCCACTTAACTGCTTCCTAATGCATCTTTCTAGGTTTTCTCATGAATATCCTCACAACTCCCACTTCTTGAGCTATATTCAGTTTAGTACTGACCATGACATACATCAAGCTGCCCACCGCTGAAGCATATGACACCTTGGACATAAATCCTTCTCCGTTTCAGTCTTAGAAGAATCTTCCTTAAAGAGACTGAAATGACTAGTCAGTGGGGTACTAACTAGCTTTGCATCTTGCATGTTGAATCTATTAAGCACCTTTTCAACATACTCTGCCTGAGACAACCTTAACTCATGATTTTTCCAGTCCCTTGTGATTCTAATACCCAGAATTTGTTTAGTTGCTCCTAAGTCCTTTATCTCAAATTCTTTTAACAACTTCTTCTTTAAGTTGTTTATCTCATGTATGCTAGAGCCTGCCATAAGCATATCATCTATGTACGAAGGTAAAATAATGTACCCATCATCAAAGGTCTTGTGATAACAATAATGGTCTGCATGACATCTTCTATACATAGTCTCCGACATGAACTTGTCAAACTTGAGGTACCATTGCCTTGGGGCTTACATCAACCCATATAAGCTTCTCTTGAGCTTGCATATCATTTCTTATTTGCTTTCTATTTCAAAACCTTGTGACTTCTGCATGTAAATATCTTCTCCTAAGCCACCATGGAGAAAGGCTATCTTCACATCTAACTGCTCAAGATGTAGATCTTCCACTGCTAATATGCCTAGCACCACTCTAATGGTGGCCATTTTCATAATTGGAGAAAATAGTTCAGAGTAGTTAACACCTTTTCTTGGTTGACACCCTTTCACAACTACTTTGGCCTTGTATCTCTTACTCCCATCATGTCTTTCCTTTAACCTGTACACCCATTTGCTGCCTAGTGTCTTCTTTCCTATAGGTAGTGGAACTAAGTCCCATGTTTGGTTTGTAATCAAGAATTTCATCTCTTCTTCCATGACATTCTCCCACTTAGTTCTTACATTAACCTCCAATACTTTATCATAGTATTTTGGTTCACCCCTATATGTCAACAACAAATAGTACAACTAAGGAGAAAATCTTTGAGTTAGCCTAGGTGTTATTGAAGACCTTAATTCTAGAGTAGGTATTTGAGGTTCCATCTGTTGGTTTTCTTTTGGCATCTCATTGCCTTCTCTTACTACTTCACCCTCAGAAACATCCTCAAGTTCCATAAATTCCTTTTTTCCTTGATGCTCTCTGCTTTATCTTTGTACATGTCCTTTTCATTGAATACCATATTTCTACTTCGAATGACTTTCTAGTTTTCATTGTCCCAAAACTGGTATCCAACTCATTAGAATCGTACCCAATGAAAATGAATTTATTTGACTTTGTATCCAACTTATTTCTTTATTTAGCATCAACATGAACATAAGAAATACAACAAAATACTCTAAAATGTGAAAGGCTTACCATTCTTATCCATGCCCCTTCAAGCAATACACGATCTAATGATACTGAAGGTCCTCTATTTGTGAAGTGTGTGGCTGTGTTAACCACATCCACCAAAAAATGTTTAGGCAATCCTACATACAACCTCATGCTTTTGATTCGCTCTACAATCATTTTGTTCATCCACTCAACCACACCATTTTGTTGTGGTATGCATGGTACTGTCTTCTCCCTTTTGATCCTATTCAAAGCATGAAATGTTTTAAACTCTTTGCTACAGTATTCCCCTTTATTGTTAGACCTTAAGAACTTAAGTCTTAATCCTATTTTATTCTCAACCAAGGCTTTCCACTTCTTAAACATGTCAAATATGTTAGACATATGTTTCAAAAAATAAACCCACAGTTTTCTGATCGCATCATCAATAAAAATAACAAAGTAGTAAGAACCACTAAGTGAACATACCTGAGTTGGTCCCTATATATCAATATGAATTAGTTCTAATTTTTGAATCTTTGGCATCCATCCTACTTTAGAAAAGCTAACCTTCTTCTATTTTCCCAAAACACAGTCTTTGTAAAATTTCAAGTCTAGTACCTTTAAACCTGAAAGCTTTCCATTGTTGTGTAAAATCTTCATTCCTTTCTCACTTATGTGTCCAAGTCTACAATGCCAAGTGTCTGAGTTGATGCCTATTTCAACTACATAAATGGAGTCTTTTTTTTTAGTCAAATAGTGTGTACCTTCTTTCTTTTCTGAGCTATCATAAGGCACCTTTGGTTATTGTGGACATCGAGATTCACATCCCTTTCCCACTTTGCTATAGAGGTAAATGCCTATAGTGTGGGCACATGTATAAATGGGCTAGCATTTGATGGGCTCACCATGGGCATCAGGATTTACATCCTTACCTGGGCTTCTAAGGGTCTTTAGAGTGACATATTTCTATGGTTCTTAGGAGTTACCACCAACTCAGATTTTACTGATGGAGTTAGACACCGGTATCCTTTCTTAGGGAAAGGAACTTTAGACCCATGGGTCTTGTTTGTTAGAGTCATGTACTAATTTATTTTACTAGAGACTAGGGTAATCTATTTCATTATGGTTGGGAAAGGTGTTAGGAACCCTAACACACCATCTTTTAATGGTGGCTTCTCTCATACATGTATGCTAATACCTATGCTTATAGTGTGTGCCTTTAGATGTGCCCTTGCTTGTGTGGGCCCCCATTCTTTGTGATTATTGCAATTGCACTCAAGACATAGTCTTAAGCTACCTACATACCTAATCTTGTGTGGTTCTTGTCGAGATCAAACTACGTGTAGCTCTGGGGGATTATGTGTGCGCAGGTCTCGTTAGTCAATTATGTTTAACTATGAGAGTGGAACATGTTAGGTTCATTTTAGTCCTATAATATAGTAATGTAGTACTCCATGCTACATGAAAATGTAAACAAATTACTATGAATAGGCCATGATCATGGTATACCAACAATGGTCTTTAGAAGGGATATATCTAAGACCGATTGAGTATGAAAACCCAAGGTTGGAACCCAAGGTTTGCATTGATGAAATGATCATAGTGTCAGCCTTTCAGTTATATTGCCTGTCTGCACCAATGAAGTGGTCACATCGTCAGAATTTGGGTTATAGCCTATCCGCATCACCAAAGTGGTCGTGGCGTCAGCATTGACCCATGGGAAAATGGATTGGATGAGTAATTATTCTGGATGAGTAGTCGTATTATGACTTAAGTGGTTTGGTGGGGATGGGTCAAGTTGATTTTTTGTCATTAATTTTTAGAAATGGGTGTCATGCATGTGCAATGTGGTTGACCTATTAACTAATGTGTGTGTATGAATAAAAGTAAATAACATATTATTTAAATATATTTTATAAATAAGCCATCTACTAGACTTGCTATATAATAACATAAACTAATCTAAAATAAAAAGTTAAGAATGTATACCTTTATTTATTCTCTCTCATAACCAATAATTGAAGAATGGTTAATGTAATACCCAAACTTTTTTTATGCATTTTCATTATGTTTATGTCTTTATGACAGAATTATAGACCTAAAAACATAGGAAAACTTTGAAATTAGATGAAAAATAGAAAACCTGATAAGTTTATTATGAAAAATATACCAAAAGAAAGGTCTCGAAGTCTAGAGTCCAACATAACAAATGGTTCAAAAAGCGGACTTCTATAGAGAAAGTTAGAGCCATTTTAGTCCAATGGCAAAACCATAAATAACTAAAAAACGTTCTAAAATCGTGATTAATGCAAAAATCGTCTTTTATTTTTTAGGGATACCTACTATATTTATAAGAACGATTTAAACTAGAACTCAAACCCTAGAAACCCATTAGAATCAAGGAAGGAAGAGAAAAGAAGGGATTTTGGAGAAAAAGTTAGAGATTTTGAAGAATTAAGGAATTTTGAAGGTCTTAAGCTTAGGGATTCATGAAGAACAGTATAAAGGTTAATTGGATTCTTCAAGTATAAGGCAAGTATCATTTACACATGTTTCAAATTTTTTTGATATTAGGATTC
>JAOXJP010000008.1:15542447-15559253 GCA_025762735.1 Platanus orientalis | reverse complement strand
TATCTAATCTATTTATTCTACTCTATTTCTCCTATACTTTGCTGTTTATTTAAATCCTTCAATAAAATTTTCAAGATTTAAATTCAAGAACCCAAGAAAACCCATTTTCTTTGGATTCTTGAATTCTGAAAATTTTCTGCAGCATATATCCCACCATCTTCTTGGATTTTCCATCATTTAAACCCTAATCTCCCTTCAATCCTACCTTTCCCCTTTCAATCAAACCTGTTGAAGCTACTCCCTATTACAAAGCCCTACTCTAATTTTGTTTCTTTATAAAGAAATACCAAGAACAGTCCAAGAAACATTTCTTCTCTCTTCTTTTCTTGTTACTTTTCTTGATTTAATATCTTTCCCTCTTTTATTTATCCAAAAGAATTGATTTCTTATGAATATTTTAGTTGAATCTTGAATTCTTGAAATTGTTTTAATTGAATTTCTATTATTTAATTCAAGAATCATTATTTGCGTTATTTAAAGTGTTTAGCATCATCCCACCATAATCACATATTGTAGGAATCCATTCTTTTGAATATCCTACATCAAATTTGGGCTTATTACACAAGTCCTATCAAGTCCCATATAAAAAACTAAAATACCCCATACGTCCTTACTCAAATAATTAACGGAAAACATGAAATAAACTAATAAAAGACTCTAATAATGACCCTAACAACAACATAGCTTCTCCCTTTGATGTAACCAATGTGTGTCACCATGGTCTTCATGTGTAGACTACACTAGGCTCATGTGCGGGTCCCACCTTGTTTCCCATGTCCTCGTCAACCTGGAGGAAGAGAATATGATGTACAAGTTGTTGGAAATCATTTAGCATGCCATTCCTCAATTATAATCACTCCATGCCACCTTCATACATCCATAGAGACAGGATCTTTTGGCTGTCATCTGCCAAGCTATTAGTGGCATATCCACTGTGATATAGTCTGCAGCAGAGTACCAGAGTTGGATTGGACCAGACGGTTAAAAATGGTACATAACTAGAGGCCTAAGGAGATGAATGATAAGATCAGTCATTATAAACAAAGTGATCACTGTCTACAATAACAATGGCATGACACATGGTACACATGCTGGAGGTCAAAATTCACTTTCAATGGATTCTACTGGAAGATACTGACAGTGAAAAATCAACTAGATCAGGTTATTAACACTATAATTTCTCAGAGTTGGACAGTTGAAAACAAAAACGAAAAAGAATATGGGGAACAGTCTAGATGGAAATGTAAAGATCAGATGGTTAAAGACATCTGATCAAGTACACTTTTGACGAATGACCCATGGTTGGTCCTAATAACCAGCATGTGCACCATGTGTCCTGACAGTAAAGAAGACAATCCTCGGCTGTATTACATTATTACTCAATCAAATCGCTCATGAAACTATTCTATAAAATTGAAAATTTTAATTCAAGCAATTACCTCATACAAAAGGTGCTTCATTCGGTCACTAATCAGCCGGCTTTCATCTCTCAAAGCAATACTGATGGCAGGATGCAACCATTGAGCATTGCTCAGCCATGCATCAACAAATTTGTGACCTGCAGCTACATGACACCACCATGTAGGCCCTGCAGGCCGTTCCCAGTAAGGAGCTGCTACATCTGCAACAGTGAGGTCTCCTTCATCACTGGTGAACTCAATTGGCTGTGAGACCCAGCTTGCATCAACTTGCACTGTTTGGACTAGTTCAGAAATTCTAGCCCACCCAATTGGTATCCAACGACTTTCTGCAAATCTTTCCATGATTTGAAAACAGCCTGAATGATAGTTCTCACCATCTTTGTAGTCATCCAAAGAAGCACTTTCATTGGCAGCTCCCAACTCTATAAGGGATGCAGATTCTAATAAATTACTCCTTTTCATTTTTTGGGTGGACGCCTCAGTTAGTCCACAACTGAGCACATGCCTCTTCAAATCTTCACTATCTACTTGTGTGGATCGGTTCTTTTGACCAGATTTTAACGGAGTTGTCTTCCTACGGCCTTGAATAAATTCAAAAGCACAAATAAGTCCATCTGTCCAAAGATCACAGCCCGGTATGACATCTTTACTATAATGGTTCTTAAGATTCTCTTGTTTCTTCATTTTGTCGACCAGTGAAGCTCACCAATCATCCCATGTGCCACTAGTGTTGTGTTTCACTTATGCAAAGCAACAAATGGTGCCACTAGCATATATCCACAGAATTTATTGAACGAAAACCCAAGAGTAGGAAATTTATAATATAGTCCTTTTCACAGAGTGACCATATATCACCAGAAGTTCCTATGCAGGTATTTCTGAAATGGCTACCTTGAGCTGAAACTCATTCTGAGACCCGCTCCAAGGCCCAAGGTTGAATCTAGTATCATAGTCTGTGCAACTTGCAGTACTAAGGTGCAGTCTGATCATCCAGCTCATGCTGCAATGCTACAAAAATTACAGACAAAAATAAACTTCAGTTTTACCTTAAACAGTACAATAAATATTTTAACATCATCAAATTTCTTCCTATGCCAAATGGCATAAGTGACCATCAAAAATCTTCTTTTTCTCCTAATTTTTCTCTCTTCTCCTTTTTTGGGCAAAAAAATCAAAGAGAGAGAGAGAGAGACGGGGGGAAGAAAGAAAAAACCGCACACGGATTATGACAATACCAAACAACACAGAAAAAGGCAGAAAATATAAATGTAACCAACAGAAAGTACCAGCCACTTCAGTTTCATTTTTATCTTTTAATTCTATTAAAAATCATATATATGAAAATCCAAGTCATCAAACAGGACATTCAAAAGAAAGAGTACAAAAAAAGAAGAACAAAAACACTCACTTATATCTCAGGCAAACTTGGCTCATACATTCAAGGATTTGGGTCATTGTTGGGTGAAAGTTGGGATGCAATTTAATAGCCTATCATCAACTGACATTTACTAGGACTCGTAAGCTGGACCTATTGAAGGGGACAACAATGCAAGACTGATGTATGTGTCACCCCACAAGAAGGCCAGGTTCAAGCTAGCATGTTATGTGGGTTAATAAGGGTGTTGTAAGGAGGGTACAACATTTTATGTCTCCATGTAATAAGGCCAATAGTGCCAAGGTTTTATTGGGTTTTTTTAGAGAGTAATCAAGTCACTTACTTTAAGCCCAAGGTTTCTATGGTCAAAAATTGCCATTTTGGATTGATTTTGGTGTCATTAGAGAGGTTATTCAGTTCCATTTCAAACGAGAGCAAGATTGCACAAATCTGAGGTGATTTGGAAAAGTTATGACCAAATTACTAAAGGGGTATCAACAAGTGACGAGAATTGTGTTTTAGAAAGTCTTTGGGACTTTTAATAGTTTTAGACTTTAGGAAAGTGTGGTATTTAGGTATGTCTTAAGCAGCAACTTTGAAGTTTTTACTAGTTTCTAAATTAGGAAAATCAAGTTTTTAGAAAGTCTTAGGATTTAGTTATACTTGGTCTTCTAGTTTAGGTGTTTAGATAGTTTCTAATTTTGTACTTTCTAATTTCTATAGGTTGTAAGAATATTTAAAGGTACCCTGATGCAGCACAAAAAAGGGAAGACCCAAATTTGATATAAGGTATAACCAAGTATCTCAAAGAATAATCAAAATAATAACAAAAGGAAGAACACTTTGATCCACCAAGAATTAATCTTTAAATTACACTAAGTATCCAAGAATTTTAAAATTTGAAGAATAGAATGAAGGAAAGGAAGCTAAAAGAGTTGAGGATAAAAAAAGGGGGAAGAAAATAGAGAGAAAGAACCCAAAAGGACAATTTTGGAATTTCTTAACAAAATATCAAAATTACCAAAATACCCCTAGTTGTGCATCAGAATTTTATGAAACTATCCAGATAGTTTTTGACATACCCAGAGGTCTTAGGTTTAAAATTTCATCCAATTCTGAATTGATTTGATTTGTTGAATTATGTAAAACTCAGTCTAGCATGTACTTTAATAAAGAATTCTTAACACCAGTAAAGGAAATCTTTGATTCTAGAATGACAAGGAATAAGAGGAATCAAGGGGCAAAAGAATAAAGATGAGAGAAGAAAGAAGAAGAAGAAGAAGAAAAATAAGAAGAAAGACAAAGATAAATACCTTTGGAGTAATCCCTACCCTATGATCCAAGTAATCCCAACAAGGATTTCAAACCAAGACATAAGACTTGAAGAAGAAGGAGAAGCACCACTTGTATAAACAAAACTAATCAAATTTTTTTATTAATTTCCATCATATCAGGTACAACAACATGCAACCCATATATAGGCTAACAAATTCAAGAATATAGAAAGAAACCAAATTAGACGCTCCTAAACTACTAGCTTACTTGTTACCTAAGACTTTCCGAAACTTAAAACTACTAAAAACTTAAGACTTTCTAAAAGCAATAAGTGTCAAAATCAAGCCCTTCTAGAGGATTTCGACCAGCGCTCTAAAAGGGGCCCATTTTGACTTATTGACTTTTTAAAACTACTAAAATACCATTGGCAATAATGCCTTATTACAAAAGTATCCAAAAACAAAAATTAAAATGACCCTCATGTCCTAAACTCTAATAATTCATGAAACATTAATAAAACAGTAAACTAACTCAATAATGACTCTTATCATGTGTCCCAAAGATGTTCCTCTATTGTGTCTTCTAGTGTGGACCCCACCAAGACCATGTGTGGGCCCCACATGTCTCTCTAATGTCCGCATCACACCCCCTCTCCCATAATTTGACATTGAAGATTGATTAAACAAAGGTTGCGGGAGGGTGATGGGAATACAGGTAACTTTCATAGACTAACCAATGGAAGAAAGCATAAGAATCTGATTACTAATCTGGTGGTGGAGGGCAAAGAAACTCATTAGTTCAAAGAAATTGCCAATGAAGCTGCTGGTTTTTTTGAAAATATGTGTAGGAAAGGGGTTTGAGCGTTTGATTGTAAAAAACCTATTTGATTTGGTGATCCCTACTGAAAAGGCTATGGAGATTGAAAAGGCTTTTAGTGAGGAGAAAGCTCATGATGCCATGTTTGGGATGAATGATGCAAAGGCTCCTGGACCGGATGGGTCCTCGATGTTGTTCTTCCAAGAATGTTGGGAGACAGTCAAGGATGATTTATTAAAGGTGTTTAAGGAATTCTTTGAGAGAGGAGCCATGAATATGTTTATGAGATCTATGTTTATTATCTTGGTCCCCAAGAAGTCTACCTCTATGGAGGTGGGTGATTTCCGACCTATTAGTTTGGTGACGAGTTTGTATAAAATTGTTGTCAAGGTGTTTGCACCGAGGATCAAAGGGTTTATGGAGTTCGTGGTCTCGTTTACTCAAAGTGCATTTATTCAGGGGAGACAAATTATGGATAGCATCATGATTGCTAATGAATGCGTTGATAGTCAAAGAAGGGATAGAAAGCCGGGGATGGTGTGCAAGCTGGACTTGGAGAAGGCCTATGATAGAGTGGACTAGGATTTTTTTATTTTGGGTCCTTAGAAAGAAAGGTTTTGGGGAAAGGTGGATTTCATGGATATATGGCTGTATTGTTGATCCTTATTTCTCCATTTTGTTGAATGGTACATCTAAAGGATTCTTCAAATCCTCGAGGGGACTCCGCCAAGGGGACCCATTATAACCATTCTTGTTTGCTCTGGTAGTGGAAGCCTGAGTGCTTTGCTAAAGAGGGAGGAGAGGGTGGACCTTGTTGAAGGGTTTGAGGTGGGGGAGGAGCGAATTCAGGTGTCTCATCTCCAGTTTGCAAACGACACTATCTTATTCCTTAAGGCGAAGCGAGAGAATATAAAGAACATGGAGAGATGCTTGAAGATCTTTGAAGTCATTTATGGTCTTAAGGTGAATTTGGCAAAGTCCTCCTTGGTTGGAATTCATATGGATGAGGTGTCTATTGCTAACTTCATAAGGGTGATTGGGTGTAGTGTGGTGAGGTGGCCGATTATGTATTTAGGAATGCCCCTTGGCGGTAACTCTAGATTGGAGTCCTTTTGGGATCCTGTGATGGAGAAGGTGTCAAAGAAATTAGCCCCATGGAGAAGAAATTATATCTCTCTTGGGGGGATGATCACTCTAATCAAAGCAGTCATTTCTAATGTCTCGGTCTACTATATGTCTATGCACCAGATGCCTCAATAGGTGGCAACCTCAATTGAAAAACTTCAACGGAATTTTCTTTGGGAAGGGTGCTGCACTAAGAAGGATCATCGGGTGAGGTGGGAGATAGTGGGACAGAGTAAGGAGAATGGTGGTCTAGGCCTGGGAAGAATTAGGGAGAGGAATCTAGCTTTGCTAGGGAAGTGGCTTTGGCAGTTCTCAATGGAACACAAATGTTTCTAGCATTCCATTATTCATAGTAGATATGGGATCGATGCAAATGGGTGGGACAATAATCGTACCTTGCCCCAGTCTCCTTCCTTGTGTTGGAAACAAAGTATTAAAGTAAGTCCCCTTTTTCTCCTCCATACTCGGTTTTTTCTTGGGAATGGGTCTAGGATCCGATTTTGGAAAGATCTTTGGTGGGGTAATTCCATCCTTGCGGATGTTTACCCTCAAGCCTTTCGTATTTCTTTGCATAAGGATGCTAAAGTGAACGATATATTGTCCCATAGTTCTCAAGGAGTCCAAAGGAACCTACTATTTTCCCGAGATCCTTTTGATTGGGAGGTGGACTTGGTTGGTAAATTCATTGATGATCTGAATCTTGTTTTTTTTGGTTCCTACGGTGAGGATTCCCGAATTTGGTCCCCAACTTCAAATGGTTGCTTCTCCACAAAATCATTCTTTTCTATTCTTATTAGTCCCAACCCCTCTCCCCCCTAGTTCCCTACTCGCAATATTTGGATGTTGGTTTCTCCTCCAAGGGCAAGGGCCTTCTCTTGGATTACTTTTCATGATAGGCAAAATACATTGGATATACTTCAAAGAAGAAGACCCTTCATGGTTCTATTGCCCTCTATATGCCATTTATGTGGTAAGGATGGAGAGACCGAGAGTCTTATTCTTGCATTGTGAGTTTGCTTCACAAATGTAGAATTACTTTAAACAAGGGCTCTCTCCATTTTACTATGCCAGAGCCAGTTAGGGATCTTGCTTTCCAATGGGGGAGTGGTACTTGGGGGCAAGAAAATATTTTTTTGCTCAAGCCCTCTTTCAAGGGGTGATCTAGGGGTTGTGGAAGGAGAGAAATAGAAGAGTTTTGAAGATAAAAAGAGGAATGTGGGTGTTGTCATTGATTATATCCTTTGCAAAGTGAGCTCTTGGGTGTTAGTGAAGAAAGAATTCTTTGTCTTTTTGATAGATGATATGATGAGAGATTGGGTTACTTGTATTCCAGTTTCTGTCTGTAGGAAGAGGGAAGCTCATGAGGTGTGGACCCTCCTAGATGAGGGGAAGGTGAAGATTAATTTTGATGGGGCTTCTTTTGACAACCCAGGTATGGCTGTCTTTGGGTGTGTGATGCAGGACCACTAGGGCAATATCATTACAACAAAAAGTGGTTCTATTGGTATGGCGGATTCTAAAATGGCTGAAACGGTTGGCTTGCTTGAAGGATTGAGAATCTTAAAGAAGTCAGGTCAATGATGGTCATTAGTTGGGGTTAGGGAAGCTCGCATGGGTCATGGAGGGTGGCTCATTTTATACAGGAGATTTGGGTGTTGGTGAGGGATACTCAAGCTCTATTATGTCATATTCCTCGATCTAAAAATGTGGATGCGGATTGTTTAGCCAAATGGAGTGCTTGGCAGCACTTCAGGTTCAAGGGTGATTATATTCCGGGAATGAGTTAATTTGTGTCTTTTCTTTGTTGGCTTGGCGGCAGCTATGGCTGTCCGTTTGTATTATTATGCTTAATCTGTTTTTGCCTATTTATATAACTCTAGTTATTCTTCAAAAAAAAAAAAAAATTCCATCTCAAAACCCCAACACCTCCAAACCTAATACCTACAGCTGCTGTAAGAGGAAATATCCTCACTGTTTTGAGCACCTGGATTATGATTCCTGGGTGTTTATGTGATTACCATTGAAGAAGTGAAGAAGCACCTGAAAAATAGCCTGCGGCAGATCTGGAGTACTGTCTTTGGCAGAACAGGACTCTTGTGTTGTTGGTTCCTTCAAAGAGTTATCAAGCTAAGTATATGCCAGTTGATCTCTAGGTTATAACTGAAAGACCTACACATATTTTTCTTTTATCTTCTGCCTGAGTATTGCTGTGTTTTGGAGGATTTGTCTAAGATAGAAATCTGATCATTATAGACCAGAATCCAATCCCAGAAACAACATCATACCAGCCACTATAATCATCCCTGCCAAAGCCTGATTCGTGAGCTTCCATACCCTTACATAACCCTGTTCTACCCATTAGACTGATATCTAACACCCAAAATCATACCACATCGATTTGCTGTTACAGACAGCTACTGTTTTACCAAACCTGAACCTCATAAATCCTTTGCCTGTTCCACTGTCTTAGCTATAACCAGAATTGATTTAGACCTTGACTAATCCAGATTAGACCCCATAACAGGATCCATTTAAAGCATACCCAAACCTTTTTTTTTGAGAGAGAGATAATGAGCCGATTTTATTGAAAAGAGAAAGCCAAAGATACAATACAAAGGGGATCACCAGGGAAGTGATACCAAAACCAAAAAACACTAAAAAGGAAATAGAAAAACAATATCACATGAAGCAAAATACGTCGAAGAAACTAAAGACATCACCCCGCCATCATAACAATGTATCCGCATGCCATATATTGTACCACAAGTCTTCCTCAAAACCCGAACGGATTGATATCCATTCAAAAAGGGTATCATAGATATAGGATACCAGAGCCATCTCAGATCTATATTTGTCCACAAATGTCCGACTATTCCTTTCCTTCCACAGCCCCCATCCAATTGCCCCCAGAAGAGCCCGCCATATGGATAGGGCAAGACTTTCCAAGCCATCGATCCACCAGCCCGTGATCATATCATGGAGAACCTATTTGGGAAAATCCACAGGATTTTAAGGTGTGATAGGAAAAAACCCCACACCAATTTAGCCATAGGACAATGCATGATAATATGATGAACAGAGTCCTCCTCCCCCATACAAAGAGCACACCTATTAGCCAAATTTCAACCTCTATTTTGTAGATGGTTGAGGGTAAGAATTTTATCTAGAAAACAATTCCAAATGAAGAAAGATACTTTGGAAGGAATCTCCACCTTCCATATGCTTTTATGAGGGGCCAGACAATCTGTAGACAAGGAGAGTCTAACATATAGTGATTTTGCCATAAAACAACCTTTCCTATTGAGCCCCCAGACCCAGTCATCCCTACAATCCGCCCTAGGGCTACTATTACCTAACAAGTCCAGCATACCCAGCAACTCTCCTAATTCCCAATCATTTGGGGCTCTCCGCAAACCCGGATCCCAAACTCTTGAACTAGAATCAAAACAATTGGCAACCATCGCACTGGAATCTAAAGCCAATCTAAAGATATTCAGGAATGCCACCTTAAATGGAACGTCCCCTACCCACACATCCAACCAGAATTGAATATTCCCGCCATTACCCGAACCCTATTATTATCCTGTTATTTCTTAGCCCATACACTTGTAATTTGTTTCTTTTGTTCATTGATGGCTTGCTGATCTCCAAAGGGCTGAAGTAGTTCATTAACTATATTGCATTAAATCTAATGTTGTTTCCTACTTTATTTGGCTCAATCTTGTTGGCTATAGTGGTTCTTTTATTTGATTACTTAAGTGAGCTTGAATTGTACTTGATTGAAGAGTAGGAACCCGGCTTATAATTGTTTATTGCTTTACTTAATTACCTTGGATCTCTGATTGTTCATGATTAGTAATCCATGCTGCATCAATATGTCAACAGCCCACCATTACATTAGCAGGGGCAGCCATACCTTTAATTTTCCTTACATGAGATAAGTGTAGATAACTAGGCCTCTTAGACTATAAGCTTGTATTGAAAACCATCTGTTTTGAATCTTTGTTATTGGATTGGAATAAAGGAAAATAAATATTAAAATCTCATAGAAATATTATCTCAATACCCTAAAACGATTTACCTAATGAAAAGTTGAAAACATGTTTCCTAGTCACTTCCCATTCGCTCCCCCAATTGTTTCAACTCACCTCTCAATTGCCTCTTGCTCACTTCCAAGAAACTGGGGAAGCAGAGTCGAATTGCTTTCCCAAAATGCTTCCCGAACTTCCAACCCTGTACCTAGCATCCCTACTACTATGGGATGGTGTAGTGGGACCTAATGGTGGTCCTATGGGGTACACACCAGAAATCTTCCTTTTCTACCCTGATTCTCTCCTGCATAATAAGCCTTAGATATGTAATTCTTGAATTCTGATTCCTATTAGATGGTCCAACAATCAGATGGCAGTTGGGAGGATCTTAACAATTCCTACAATGAGAACTCAACCCAATAATGCCTAATCCTAATGACCTGCTACATGAATCTTGTACAAGAAGTATAACTACATATTTCAATAAGTCAGGTTAGATCTCTTTTAAATCTCACGACTAGGATTAGTTGTTTTCAAAATACAGAACCTTGTAAAAGGTGAGGCAGTTATTTTTAGGTAGTTGTTAATCAAAGTAATGCATATTTCTCAAGCACTAGTTGCTGTAAATGGGATATTTTTATTTATTATGGCAGAATGAGAAATGAGTGGAATGTTTCAGCAGGGATTTTGAATTCACACCTCTTGTACTTTGTTTCCAGATCGAGCCAGTAACTTGTAGTGGTTTTCAAACATGGATGCCATATATACCTGCACCAAAAGAAAGATTCGTGGCAGAAAGCTCCAGAATTAGATGCCAACACAGAAAACATAATTTATAGAGCTCAAAAGAAGCACAGATATGTAAGGTCCTATAATTCCTTTCATTGATGGATCTTTTTCAGTCCATGGGCGTTAAACTGAAAGATGGTGAGTATAAAAAGAAGTGAACTTGTTCTTAAATAGTTAGTGTGGTTCATGTGAAGGAAAAAAACAAAGGTCCTGTCTTATCATTATAGACAAAACAACATGGCAGGCAGACCAGATTCCAGAGAAACTACAAAGGATATGATGATCATGCAATACACCATACTCCTTTTGTGAATCTCCTAGGCAGAACCCACCATAATGGGTTCACATGCATTACATACATGTACAGGTAGGGCCTGTTATAGACACATTCAAGTTTATAAATCTTGGTTTCGGCATCAGTTTCAATCCTTGATGAAATTGAAATGAAGTACCACTTCTCTAAAATGTCTTCTAGATTTCATAAAAATCCTCTAAATAAATGCATAGACTTTAACTGAAATTGGTTGCATGATAAGTCAAAAATGTCAAAATCACCTACAATCAAACCAAAATTCCAACCTTAGGAAATTGTCAAAATTTAGAACCTAAGACTCATTTATGTTCCATTAAAGAAGCACCCAAAAATCTTAGAGCACCCCTTATGAAAACCCCATGAAAACTCACAAGTCCTTAAAAACTCAACTCAATGCTTGCGAATGTTTTATGAAGTACTTGGGAAACTTGAAACTGGAATACAATCATAAGCTTTGTAAACTCGGAAACTCAATCTGAGTTTTGAGTTGGCATGGACTTAAACATCTCAAATCTTGAGTCCGCTTGGAATTTGGAGCCATTGAGTCTGTGACTCAAAAAAAAGGACCACATTTTCAAACCATAGCATTAAGTTGCACATACCTGAAAGGTTGGAGCCATACCGGGGCTGAGAAAAAAGCGGCCTCTGGAAACGGACTGGATTCCTTTAATTTTTTCAAGTTCTTTAACAAGTGATTCCACATCATCCCACTGCTCAATAAATTGTATTTCTAAACTGTGAGAATTAACAGTGGCAACATCATGTAACTAAGGAGTAGAAAAGAAATGAGATGCCAATATAAATCATCAAAGATAAATCTCCATTGAACCCATTTCATGAACATAGACCAGCCATCCAACTTATTAGATCAAGTGATCACAAAATAGTACCTTTTATTTTAGTTCCCAAACCATGGTTCACATTTTTTGAAATGTCATCAAAATCACCCTACTTTTCAGCGGAGCAAAATAAAAAATCAAGCAAAAATAAATTTTGTCAAAATTTCCCTACTTTTTGAGGGTGTGAAATAAAAATCCAAGTGCATGTAGATATTTCCTATTTTGGTAAAAAAATCAATATAATACGACCAAAAATGTCAAAATATAAGTGATATTGTGATGCAAGTGTTCACAAAAATTCTATTTTAATAATTATTTTCAGAAAAATTTCAACAAAATTGACTCATTTCATGAAAAGCCTGAGACAAGCTCATATTCCCATTGGTGGGAATCTTATTAAGTCCTTTAAATCTCAAACCTTAAAAGAAATGTGTGATTTTGACTTGTGAAAAAGTGAACATATTTTAAAACATGACGAGTTGGATCTCAATACCATAAATTACATGGAGCAATACTATGGTTACCCTTTTTTGGATAAACAACAACATATTATGGTTACCCTATTCATGATTCGGAGCTCTATGTGGTATAGACGGAGAGAGAACATGATGCAAGATCTGATGTTTATGTGGCTTTATTGTACCAATCTTACGTGAGAAAAAGAAAGAAAGAAAAAAAAAACCTCATTTTGGGTGATAATGAATTATATCTTCTTGGCAATGCCTATGTTTTTCCCCTGATCCTCTCTTGTTATACATAGAGGCTGTAGTTTTTCAAGTCCTACATGGATTATCAATTATCATGCTTAATTTTTCGATTTTCAATATTTTCCCTTTTTTGCATTTTTTCATTGTTTTGAAAAATACCAATGAGATTTCACTGAACTTTCCATAACTCATTAGAGCAAAAACAAAATTTTATAAATGGTTGGAGCATGTATAAAAGTTGCATTTATGGCTTGGACCCGGTTGAGGACTTATGGAGATATGCTGAAGTCCTAGGCTGCAAAACAAGGACTCTTCTTTCTACGTATTTGGGACTACCGTTGGGGGCTCCATACAAAAGCAAAATGACTAGGAACCACGTGCTTGAGAAAATTCATAAAAGACTAACGGGATGGAAAGGGGTCCATCTCTCAAAAGGGGGAAGGGTTACTCTTATTAAATCTGTGCTAGCTAGTCTCCCTACCTATTTTCTCTCTCTATTCGTCATTCCGACCTCTATGGCTAATGATATTGAGAAATGCCAAAGAGATTTTCTTTGGGGAAAAGGTAAGGGAGACACGGGTCCTCATTTGGTGGCTTAGGAAGATGTATATAAACCGAAAAGGAATGGTGGTCTCGGGTTCAAACGGATTAGGAATGTGAATAAGGCCCTCCTCTCTAAATAGGTCTGGCACTTTGGAAAGAAGTTATTGAGAGTAAATACGGGTTGGCAAATGCATGGGAAACTTGCATGCCTACATCTTCTTATGGTGTTAGTTGTTGGAAAGGTATCATGCAAATGATGGAGAAGTTCAAGGCCGCAAAAAGGGTGGAGGTAGGGTCAAGGATGAAGACCTTTGATGAGGACATCATGACCGAGAGTGACATGGGTTTATGTTGAGCATCTCTTCTAGTGTTTTTATTTATTTTGTTCATATTTATGCCTCTTGTAAGGGGGGGGACACAGAATTTTGAGGGTTATGTTAGTATTTATTTGTTTAATTAGGAGTTTTAAGTCTTTTATTTTAGAGTAGGGGTATTTTTGTCATAGGGGCATTGGGTTCTCTTTATAAGAGCCACACAACCAGATTTAAGGCTTATGAAATTTTGAAGAAAAAAAAATTTGTTGAACGCTTCGCTCTCTTCTTCCTTCTCTTTGTCACGGGGTAAAGACCAAAACCCTACAATGGGACTAGGCTCCCACCTAATTTAACGTTGATGGTGAAGGGCACTCCCTTCCCTTGGGTTAAAGATCTTCTTCCTCCCTTCTCTTTTTATCTTTTCTAAATATTTTTTCAGGTTTTCTTGTTGTTGAAGCTAAGGAACTTGTCTAAAATCACTCACCATTCACTTATCTGTAAGAGCTTTGTTGAATCAACACACTTAGAGCACTCACAAGGGCTGCACGACGCTATTAGGAGTGGTAGAGTGATTACAATTACTGTTTGGAATAAGTTGCATCTGATTTCTACAGCACTAGGCATGAAACTAGGTGAAAGTCCCCTTCTAGAAGATTGAGTTCCTCTCTCCTATAGTAAGGCCTTTGAAGGTTTGGATTTCTCCAGGGTGTTACACATCCCTAGGTGACCCAACAGCCACCAGCAAACCCCTGAAAATTCTCTTCAATCTTAAAAACTCCACTTGGAGTTGCTACACCTATGCATGAAACATGGGATTTTGAGTAATTTTAGGAGATCAATTGGCAGCCCTGGATGAACTTTTTTTTTTTTTTTTTTTTTGAGATTTTGCAAATCCAGGAGTTCATAAACCCTTGGACGATCTTATTAGAAGCAAAAGACTGTGATTTCTTTCACTTACAAATCAGCTTTAGGTGGCTCTTCTCATCTCAGGCATGAACAGGTAAAAAAAAAACCACCTGCAGTAAATCGACTACCAACTCTTCAATTCACTGGCTTTTGAGAACCTGAGTTCTCTAGTGTGTGTAAGACCCTTGGACAACACAACTCCAAGCAGCAGCCCTCATTAAAACTTCTTTGATCTAGAGCCCAAGCCTGGCTTAGTTAAGAGTTGGCGCCTCCCTTGTTACAACAGTCAGATTTTTGTCGGCTTCTACTTCAACTTAGTGCTTGATCTCTTTGATAGGAATCTTCATGGACAGCATGTGAGGGACCTTAGAACTCTCTTTCACAACTAAAATTTGATCAGGTATGCACCATTAACCTTCTTTTCGAATTCCTAAAGGTAGCAATTTGGGTGAGTGTTACAGCATATGCTAGGAGCTGGATGTGCTACTTTTCTGAGTACAAGCCTGATTCCTTAACCTCTCTTAGACCCTAATCAATTACAAAATATGTTTTGATCCCCCATGTTAATCCCTAATATTCCCTCCATGATTCCCTACATTATTACCTTACTTTGATCCATTTTCATATACTTCATTACCTTCAGATTTTTTTGGACAGCAACTATATATTTGCTACATCTTCAAATTAGTTAGATATTTTAAATATTTACTTAGGTCTTTTATTTGATTATTATTTTGTAAACCATAATCCCTCTATCGCATGTTGAGCTTAATTTAAAACCCACCTAATTTTGCCTTTAAATTGTGCAAATAGAAATCTAGTTTATTTCTCTTGATGACTTTAATAATTTTATTCTTATCTCTTGTGCACACACTCACTACCCTAAATGTATGCTACATCAACTTACTTTTGGCATGATAAATGGTGCTCCAATAGCCCCCTCCATATAGAAGCTCCCCGCATATATGCTATTACCTCATGCAAAGAGGCAAAGGTTGCAGATCGCTGGAATCCACATGAGGTAGGGGGTTTGAATGTCCTGCTTAGAAGGAATCTCAATATTTGGGAAGTGAATGAGATGTCTTTTCTTCTTGGGTTGGTTGATAGTATCCACCCTAAAGATGACACGGATGACTTAAGAAGGTGGACCTTAACAAAGAATGGCAAGTTCTTGGTTAGCTCTTGTGGAAACCACTCGGGGATTTTGAAGCCCCCTCCCCTCTTTGGAAGAGGATATGGAGTTTAAACTCCCTTCCAAAGTGACTTTCTTTGGGTGGTTGGCATGTAGGGACAGATTTCCTACAGTTTATTTCCTTCAGAAAAGGGGCATGGTAATCCCCAATATGTGTGCCCTGTGACTTCAAGATGGGGAGATGATTGATCACATTTTTATTCATTGTTTTTTTTTTGTTTGGCAAGTGTGGGAGTATGTTTTGAAGGAGGTTGGGATGGATTGGGTGTTCTAGAGTCGCCTCCAAGATCTATTTCTTTGTTGGGATGTAAAGAAAACCTCAACAAAGGAATATGTGGACCCTTGTCTGCCCCGCAGGCTGCTGGGCTATTTAGTTGGAAAGGAACCAACATGTTTTTGAGAATCAAAATGAACTGGTTTATAATGTATATAAGAAACTGATGCAGGACAAGGGAAAAGTTACCAAAAATTGATGTAAAATAATTGTCCAAAACCTCAAACAATGGTTAGATTTAAAGTGTGAAAGCAAAAGTTTTCAAGACTTGAATTTAACACTTCAAGTAGCTCCAAAATAAGAGAAAATTGATAATAGAATTGCAGAAATAGATTTTCGGAGAATATAGAATGAAAAGAAGAAGAAAAGAAGGAAAAAGACCAAAAAATGGTATTTTTGTAATTTTGGACAGAGACAAAAATTACAAAAATACCCCTCTGACATGTCAAAAAATTCTGAAAATTTCATGGTCGTTTTTGACATGTGACAGGGTTCTACAGTTAAAATTTCATGAAATTTCGATAAGATTTGATGGATTAAATCAAAGAATTTCAAAAAAAGTGAAGGTGCTTTAATGGAGGTTTCAAAAGAAGGAAGAAGAAGAGGAAGAAAAGGAAGAAGAATATGACAAAAATAATGAGAAGAAAATAGTATAGAAAGAAACAAAAAGTTATGAAGAAATTAAGAGATAAAGAAAGAAAATAGGGATATACCTTGAAGGAGATAGGGAGCTTGTTGCTATACCAATGGAAGAAGAATAAAGAGGGGAGCCATGAGTGGCATCAACCCCTGGAGAAGAAGAACATAGTTACAGCCACACCTTGGGAACACCCAAATATTAAAAAACAAATTTATTCTTCACTACTAAATTATGGGGGAGGGGTTG
>JAOXJP010000008.1:15509074-15542347 GCA_025762735.1 Platanus orientalis | reverse complement strand
GTATTAGGGTACCTTTATGGTAGTTATAGTGTTTGGGGTTGAGTTGTGTGGGTCTCACACTCCTTACATTGAAAAAAATCATATTTTTCTTAAAAAATCATAAATCTGGGCATTGTGATAGATTTTGAATTGATCCAACACTATTCATGTAATTTACTAATATCTGAGAGGTCCTAGTTCGATCCTAAATCGATCTAAATGCATAGGTTTTTTTTTTAGCTTTTACCCCTTTGTACTAAAATGTTCATAACTTTCTCTAGACAACTCTAAATCAATCTATGTTTGTTGGGTTGGAAACTAGACTTCAAGAACTTTTTAAAAAGTTATGGATCACCCTCTAATTCACTCAAGGTACTTGTCAATGGACTTGAAAAGGTACCCAAAATTTGTGGACCTGGAAGCACTGACACATTTTGGGAAAATGATCATAACTTTTTGTAGAAAAATCCTATTCACTTACTGTTTGTTGTGTAAGACTCGAGACTTCCGTGCCTATCTAAAGTATAAGTTTCATTCATAAATTATTTCAATATTTTTGTTGGTGCCTTTTCAAAGTTGTATCGATAATTAGATTAACATATGTACATTTAAATGGTCTATATATGTACAGAACTTATGTGACATGTGTTAGCATTCTAAGTATGACACGTATACAGTAATATATGTATCCTTGGGTGGGGTGTTATAGTTCTCCCTATGTAGAGAACTCCTATTGATTGTTGGGGAGATTTCATGTGTTTGAAGAGTTCCTAGCCGTGTGAGAATATTAATCTTGCTATAGCTCTTATTTGATTCCTTATTTTATGGGATTTGATGAGATTTAAGAGTCTTATTACAGTAGGAGTCCTTTTTGGACTGAGATTCTACCCTTTCCATAATCTATACGAATTAGAAAGTTCTATGTGAACAAGACTCTTTCCAATAGATTTTTTGGTATTTTAGGAGTCTAAAATACTATTCATCACATTTTCTCGGGATTCGTATAATTAATTACAGAACTTTTAGGATTCTGGCATTCTTTCCTCGTGGTATACTGTCCATTGTGATGTATTGCTCATCATGATCTGTCTCCTATCGCAATGTATGCTTCATCATGAGCTGTCTCCTATCACGGTGTGTGCATCATTGCGAGCCATCTACAGTCTTCATTGTGATGCACTATTCATCCATCGTGATGAAGGTAAATATGTATTTTCACAAATTTCTTATGCCAATACACTGGAATCCATTAATTATTAGACTTCCATTCACTACGCCCAATGCTACCAATCTTTTATCTATCCATTGCAGCTCAAACACTGTATCCAAATCCAAGATTTGTCTTCAAATTATGAAGCCAACAATGTAATTTTATTTTCCTTAGAAGACATTGAATGGTGTAAGATGCTATTATAAATTCACTTTCTTATCTCATTTAATGAGTATTCAATACATATAATCATAAGATTTTTTTTTTTTCAGATTCCTTCATTTAAGTAAAATGATTCTGAAAATACTGCGTAAGTGCTGAATATGCTGTGTCAAACATCAGCAGAAATCCACAGCTTGGCTTTAATTCATTGTTACATCACATAATTGCCTCCTGTAGGATGCTTTGTTCCATTATCACAAAAATACATTGTAATTTTTCGTGTTTTACAAATCATACCATGTTCCGTGTCCACTAGGAGTTGCTATTACGTAGCTTTAAGATAATTTGAAAGAAACAATTACTTGTGGTAAAATACGTCTCACATTCTTCCAACTGGATTATATTATTATTATTATTGGATAAATTCTAATAATCAAATATTAATTACACAAATTATATTAGTGGTGCTAGCTATGGACCCGACCCATCAACCCAAAACCGGGCAGTTTCCCCTGGATTAGGTCACACACACACATATACAGGGAAATATCAATTTTAACAAATGAATCATCCATTCAATAATGGATTGTTGTTTGAAAATCATATTAACTAGATTACTTTATAATCATATCATATGTTACTTTGTTGGTCGGTCAATAAAATTATTCATGACAGGTTCATCAATTAATTGGTGTAATTATAAGACTGCAATCCATTGATTGGAGGCTAGGGGCTATAACTAATAAAAGTAATGAGCAGGTCCATAAAAAAGTTCATTGATCCGATTGCTAAAACCAGTTAATTAATTGGTCTAATTATAGATTGTAGTTCAATTATTGGAAGGTTTTAACTAGTAGGCATGCATATTGATTTTCACATAAGCTAATTGTAGAAAGAGAAAGAAAAGGAGCATTTTGGGTCATTGTTAGAGGACCCATAGAATGGGTTTTGTCCAACCATAATTCGCCACATGTCTTATATTCATAATATTGCGATACACCAATGAAGGTGTCTTACCACAAATATTTTCATGTAGAATAATCAACATGATTAGACGACTCTTCAATATTACCAAAAAAAAAAAAAAAAGCACTTAAACACCTGAAATATATTTATTTTTTATTTAAACTTTACCTTCGTACTGTGAAATAAATACAATAAAAGAACATGAATGTGATCACACGATTAGGGGTCCTAATTTTCCTTTATATTAGACAAATGGACGGGTCTAACAAATAACATTGTTATTTGTTAGAATTTTTTGAAGAGGAATGGGTGAAAATAAGTTGATTTAAGGATTAGGTGTAAAAAAGATTAAGAATTAATGTGACAACGTGTGCTTGCTCATTCAGCATAAGGGTGCATAATGGCATTAAAGAAACCAAGTATATTATTATGTAACACTTTTACTGTTTAGCTACGTAGAACACAACGTGCCTTAATGGTCTTGTAGTGCTAGTATTCTCCTAATAATTTATTAAACAAGCATATTGATGTGAGAGGGAAAGTAGTGAAGAATCTGTTCTACAAAAATCAAGGACGGGTTCATATCTGTTCAGTCCATTTTTTCGTAAGTGTTGACCCAAATATTGTAGTTTTCTCCCTTTTTTTAATGAAAATAGAATGTGTTCATATATATAATACACTGCCATGAAATTTATTTGTCAAACGAGTTTCATTTCAAGATTTTTTGAAATTCCACCCATATCCTATGACTTATCTGTGCTCACTTGTCTTCTGTTTTTGTATTTAATTTCTATCGTCTAGATTAACTAAACTCTCTCTCTCTCTCCCTCCCTGTGTGTGTTACCAAAGTACCCTTAATCATTTTTTTCAATATTGCAACAACTATAAGAAAGACTAATATTTGGGGGGTATTTTAGTCAAAATAGTTGAAGTCAATTTGATCAATTAGGTTTTAAAAAGAAAAAGAGTAGGTGTTTTTTTGCCATTAGGGGTACATGTGTAAAAAGTCTAGATAATTAAGGGGGATAACTGAGAAATACGATTAAACAAGGCAATAGTTTATATCAGAAAAGAAAAATTAAAAAAGAGGGAATAGATATACAATCACATCACTTCCACATTGTGTCTTTATCACCTTACACATAGGGGTGGCAATGGGTTAGCCGGTTAGTTAGGTTGAGTTTGGTTTGTGTTGGGTTCACAACTAAAGGTAATAACTATCTTCCCAACCCATATATTAATATAGTTCAGTTAAAAAGGCAAGTCTAATGCCGCCCGTTAAGAAACTTGTTAACCTTAACCAAACAGGCCAACCTTTTTCTTTTAAAAAATGGCCATTTGTAAGATGAATGTTATGTATTAGATTGCTACTTTTACTGATTTTTTCCCATTTTGAAACAAAATTCTAACCCCTCGATCTCAATAAAAAAAGATCTTGGTAACCCAAACATGACTTGCCAACCATTTTAGATTATTAAAAAAAAAAACTATTTGTAAGATGAATATGATATGTTAGATAGTCACTATCATCTTTTATATATATATTATTTTATTTAAGTTTATATTTCCTTAATTCAAACACTCAACTCAACTCAACAACCCCTTATCTTAATTACTTGGGGTCGGCTACCTGAATCTTGGTTTACCAGTTATTCTATCAAGCACCACATCTTATGTTATATCATTATCACACATGTCTTCCCTCATTACTTCAACCTTAGTCTGATCTTCTTTTATTGTCTTCAACTTCATTATGTTACTCATCCTCACTACTATTGTCATTGGTCTTTGTTGCACATAATTGAACTCAATCCACTTTCTCTCATCTTCTGACTTCTTGGTGCAATTCCTAGTTTTCGTAATGGCATTAAATTTTGGTTTAAAGTTTCTAGTCTTGTCATTTATCCATCTCAACATCCTTGTCTCAATTACACTACTTTATTTATGTTTTGTTTCTTGGTTGTCCAATATTTTCTCCTGTAAAACATGTCTAGTCTTATAGCTCTCATATTTTTCCTCAAATTTTAATGATTTGCATTGACCACACACATAGAATTGCAAAACCATCTCCCCACTTCACCCACCCTGCTTTATTTTTATTAGCAACATTTTCCCCCCTCCATTTAATCTTTTGTGGACATGCTATATTGACTACATTTTTTTGGTAGACTGAATATCATTTAAACCCTCAATTTGGCTTGGATGTGATATTGGGATATCCGATCCGGATGGCTATGCAAAAACTAAGGCAAAGAGATTATATTCAAATCCGATCCTTGGCGCTATGGAATGCAAGTACACAACTACAAGAAATTGAGGGCCCGTTTTACTGCAAGAAATTGTTGCAACTTTGATACTAAACTAATATCGAATTTGTCCATGTAGGAAATGTATGTGTGAAATCGTCTACCCGGATGAAAAACACACTCACAAGCAAAAATAAGTTATTAAAAAAAAAGAACAAGAATAAAAGATAACCAAGTAAAGACTTCTATGAAAGGTATTGTTTAAAGATTATTGGAGGAGATCCACCAAGAACACACACACACACACACACACACACACACACACATGGATATTTAAGCTCACCACTCATGGGAAATCCACTAAAGGGATATAGATCAAGGATAAATGCTCACCACTCAAAGAGCCACCAAAGAGATACAAATATCACCACTTTAAGAAAATCACCAAGAAACAAAAAAACTTGCCACCAATCCGGAAATCAACCAAATGGATAAATGTTATAGAAAAAATTCTTCAAAAGTCAAAGGCTGATTGTATTCAAATATCAATTCAAACTATACAAAATCCATATACAACCATGGGTTTATATATGCCTAACTTGGAATAATCCTCAAAGCATAGTAAAGACTTCTTACATTTTCAAGATAACAAAAATAGAATTTTAAGACTCAAATAACTAAAAAAATTGACTACAAACTTGAAATACAACTTTCTAAAACATAAAAACAAACTTTGGAATGAGAAAAGTTATAAGAAACTTCAAAACTCGTAGCTTCGGGTTGACACAGTCAGTATAGACACCTACTAGAAAAACAGCCATAACTTTCTCTACAGAACTCCAAATTGTATACCATTTGATGCATTGAAAACTCAACTCATAGATATTTCTAATGAATTATGGCTCAAAGTAATTTGCACGGAGTTAGTTCATCTTTACCTCAGAAGTTACCCAAAACTCTTGACTGAGATTGTTCTAGAGCCTTGCCAATGTTGATGACTTTGTTGGATTATTACCCTTCTTGAACATAAAATTAATTAAATTTCATTGATCAACACATATAACATAATATGTTTTTCCATGATCACCATATGAATCTCTGAGATTTAATCATTAAAGAAGTTTAGAATTATCTCAATCAATCAACTGGACACAAAAATCCAATTTGACCTAGTCTCCAAAGTCTCTACACCTGCTCCAAAGTTTTCTACACCTCTACTACTTCTAGAATTGTTACATGAGACTATCTAAACGTGGGTGACTCTATGTATAGAGTTTATGAGAGGTCAAATAAACCCTAGGGGGTGTGGGATCCTTATGAGATTCTTATCATGGGGCTCATTATCCTTAATTGAGTCAAAACTGTAATAAGGAATATAATTGTTTATTAATTATAACTTGGTACTCCATTAATTGCAACAATCCATGTGACATGTTGCAATTGATTCCCAAGGATAAGAATATAACATTGAGACCCTCCTTCACAAACCTTTTCATAAAAACATCATTCTACTGTGCAATATCCCCTAATGATCCCCAAGACAATAAACTAGTCACTGTCAAACCCTTTTAGCCATTGGTAAATTATCTCTAGGATGCTAATGGATCAATTGGACATTAAAAATATTTCTTAATAATTTTTTTAAATATTTATTTATTAATTTAATATAATTATGATAAACATTTTATCAAAAACACTAGATCTAGATTTACATATCCACTCAACTCATGTTAATCCTAAACTCAATATTTCTCCCTATTATGGGCAGTAGATTTCTTGTTGGGCACTTGTGTTCTCTCAAGCATCAAGTCAAATATCCAAACTACCCATGATATAACCACCAATTAGGCATCACTAGTTGGTAGCTCAAAATAATCAACTTGAATAACTTAGAGAATCACAAGTCTCTCAAGTCAAATGATTAGTTTGTAAGTTATGAACATCATTTACTTTGACAATGAAGTTTTACTAAATATGTTCATTATGGATCACCTTAATGCATTTGAATATGCATCTACATGTAAGTCTAGAGTCTCACTCCAGTGATTGAGTTTAGATCACTCCATCATATGGTAACTCTACACATAGTAACCCTTTAAGTGATATGCCCAGCATCACCCATAACTACAAGGTTTCAGGCCTTCAAGAACTAGATGATTAGATCTCTCCACACATAATCCATGTGTCTGACATCATACTATGTTACCTGAGGACCACTTATCTCATCCCATGAGATCAAACAATTACCCATAAATAAAATTATACATGTGATGATGAAACAAAGTACTTCATTAATTTGGACACCGATTCTTATTCGGTATTTAGCATTAAATTCTGACATGTGAAGTCATAATTTTATTCAAGCTTAGAACTTTGTATTGGGCCTTTGGCTTTAGGTTGATATCTAATTATTGCTCAGTTTGTACTAGCATGATTATGCTTATTGCTTCAATCTTTGTTTAGCTCTATATTAACCTTTAGACATGCTAGTACTTAGATTTATGTCTTGTTTTATATTGTCAATAGTCAATTAGATTGCTTACAGGTTGAGATTAACTTAACCATTTTATTTTTCAGACTGACTACTATTACAGATCCTCCATCCGAGAGACTTAATATGACATCCTCTGCTTTTCTTTAATTCTTACATATGTTCTGGACATATTTTGGGACCCTTTATATTGGATCCATACTTTTGGATTAGTAGATATTCATTTCCCTTATGTGTAATTTGGGTGTAAGGGCACCCCTTTGATGTAAACTATTAATTCTACTATATTGAGTTACTTTAGAGATTATAGTTTACCATCCGCTGCGACTTATTGTTATTGAACTATTGTGATCCATGTGACTTTGATTTACGCTTTTGCAATTAATGAACTCTGATTATGGATTATCGAATTATGGAATTTAAATGGACTTAAGGACTTAAGGTAATATGAACTATGAATTTATGGCTATTGATATATGAATTCTCTGACTAGTGGACTATTTGGACTTTGATTTAACGGCTCATGATTTGAGATAATCTGATTATTGGGTTATGAACGTAACGACCTAAATCCATGGCTCATATAGATCCCATATCCGAGTTCAGGTTTGGGGGTGTTACACTAAGAGACTACATCACAAGGTTTAATAAGGAAGTTTTACAAGTTGACGAGGCTAATGAAAAGGTAGTCCTAATTGTCTTTATGGGAGGATTGCTACCCTCCAATTTCTTATTTTCTCTCTCAAAATCTTCATCGGACAACATGGTCAAACTAATGCTTTGTGCCCAGAAACACATAAACAAGGAAAATACCATGAACACCAGAAGAGATAGTGACAACAATTTCAAGGGTATCAAGACTTGAGGGGCTACACTCGATCTCGAACAAGGGAATAAGAGGTCAGGATTGCCAGACAATTGAATGCAAAGCTATACTCCACTCAACAGCCCACTTAAGCAAGTTCTCATGCAAGCCCGGGATGATCCAATATTGAAGTGGCCAGTGAAGCTCAAAGCCCCACCAGAGAAGAGGTCTTGAGAAAAATATTGTCGATTCCATCAGGATCATGGCCATAACACCGGGGACTATTTATACTTGAAGGAACAGATCGAGGGCCTGATCTGCTAAGGTCGTCTGTGGCGGTTCATTGTAAATGACCAGTAAGGCCGACCTAAGAGAAATAAAGAAGACATCATGGAAGGATAGCATTGTAGGAAGGAACCATTACAGGAGATTAAGGTCATCGTTGGGGGATTTTCTGGTGGTGGCAAGTCTGTTTCAACTTAGAAGGCCTATGTTAGGAAAGCAAAGGCCTCGGCAGGAGAAAAGTTATACCTAGTGCAGATGCCCGCTAAGTCTCCTTAACGAGAGAACCCACCAATCATATTCTTTGAAGAGGATGCTCGTGGAGTGCAACAGTCTCAAAATGATGAGTTAATGGTTATCCTTGTGATTGCTAACTACAAAACTTGTAGGGTGTTAATTGACAGCTGGAGCTCAACTGATATTTTGTACTTATCAGTCTTTGAATAGATGGGGCTTAGGAAAGATAAGCCTGTTAGAATAGGTGTCCTGACAAAACCATCATAGATACTTTTTATGTTATTTTATTTGTTTGACATTTACAATAAAATATTTTAGTTCATCATCACATGTATATAATATGATTATGGGTAATTACTTGATCTCATGAGATGAGATAGGTGGTCCTCAGGTAACATAGTAGGATGTTAAACACATGGATTATGTGTAGTGAGATATGACTATCTAATTCTTGTAGGCCTCAAACCTTACAGCTATGGATGATGTTGGGCACATCACTTAAAAGGCTGCTATGTGTAGAGTTTCCATATGATGGAGTGATGTAGTCTCAATCACTGGAGTGAGACTCTAGACTTACATATAGATGCATAATACAAATGTATTAAGGGGATCCATAATGAACACATTTAGTAAATCTTCATTGTTAGTATAAATGATATTCATAACTTACAAACTAATCCTTTGACCTGAGGGACTTGGGATTCTCTAAGTTATTTAAGTTGATTATTTTGAGTTACCAACCAATGATGCCTAATAGGTGGCCATACCATGGGGGGGTAGCTTGGATACTTAACTTAATGCTTGAGAGAACACAAGTGCCCAACAAAGAATCCACTGCCTTAATGATAGGGAGAAATATTCAGTCTAGGATTAACATGAATTAATTGGACATGCAAATCTGGATCCACTGTTTTTTTATAAAGTGTTTGTCAAAAGGATTTTCAAAATTATAATTATTAAATAAATAAGTATTTTGAAAAAGAATTTATTAAGAAATGTTTTTAATGTCCAATTGATCCATTTATGTCCTAGAGATTATTTGCCAATGATCAAAAGGGTTTGACATTGACTAGCTTATTGTCCTGAGGGTTATTAAGGGATATTATATAGTGAAAGGATGTTTTTGTGAAAAGGTTTGTGAGGAAGGGACTCAATGATCATTGAGAGTTCAATTCTAACATGTCACAGGGATTATTGCAATTAATGGAGTACCTAATTATCAAATAGTTGAGTTCTTGATTGTAGTTTGACTCAATTCAGAATAGTGGGTCCCATAAGCTTAAGGATAAGAGTCCCATGAGGATCCCACACCCCCTAGGGTTTATCTAACCTCTCCTTATCCCTATATATAGGGTTATCCATGTTCAGATATGGTCCTGTAACAATTATAGAAGTGGGAGATGTGCGGAAAACTCTGGAGCAGGTGTGGAGACTTTGGAGACCGAGTTGGATTGGATTCTTATGTCTGGTTATTTAATTGAGGTAATTCTAAACTTACTTTAATATTAGATCTCAAAGATTCATATGGTGATCATGGGAAATCATATTTAGATATGTCATTGATCAATGAACTTTACTAATTTTAATGTCCAAGAACAGTAAACTTCCATTAGAATGGTTATTATGTCTTTTAGCTTTTAGAAAGTTTGTGTTTCGATAGTATAATCATTTAAAGACGTTTACCCATAAAGCTTCATAATTGTTTATAATTTTTCCTCACTTGTTTAGCTAGCATATTCTTATTAAAAGCATATAAGTCTTAAAAATCTATCCCTCCATATCCCTTATTTTGTTTTAAAATCTTCCATTTTATCCAATTCATCTTTCTCTCTTCCCCTTTTTGACCCCACCAAAAAACCATTTGTATTTTTTTGTTTATGTTCTTACAAATCTTTTTTAGTGCCAACGCCCTAGTGCTCTGGTGGATGAGGCATATGTCTTCCACAGGGAAGACCCAGGGTTAGATCCTTGGAGGCGGGGGTGGTGTGAGCAATGTGTAGGGGAAGTCACTTGCTTGGGGTTGCGTTAGATGAGCAAATACTGATGTAGACCCTAAAGGTCAGTACCAAAAAAAAAACCTTATAAAAAAATCTTTTTTGGTAAGCACGACATAAGGTATGATGAAATTGATATAAGCATTGATTTTAGAAAATTTTCATTTCCCGCTTGTGTTAATAATTTTCCTTTCCACCCTAGTATTTATTTTTATTGTTTTTCTTCAATGTATGAAAATAGGCTAGTTTTTTTTTTTTTTAATGGATGATGTAGACCTAAGTATTTCCTTGGGTTTAAAACTTGTTTAATATTTAATTGATTTATAATATTTTCTTGTACTAGTCTAGTTGTATTCTACAATAAAAAAATATTTTATATTTATCATAATTAATTATTTGTCATGATGCGTTAATAAATTCTTCTAAAACATTTTTAATGGTGGTTGTTGCATTTGATTATATTTTAGTAAAGACATAACAATCATCTGCAAATAAGTAGTGTATTGTTTTCGGGGTAGCTATTCTTATCATAATCCCTTCTATTTTATTATTATCTTCCATGTATTTTAAGCTTGTAGATAGAACTTCCATGCAAAATAAAAATAGATAGGGGGAGATAGGATATCCTTGTCTCTAACTGTTAGTAGGTTATATTTTTTCACTTGGAGATCCAATTATTAAAGTTTTATAAGTTAATGATATAACATATTTCATTAGCCATGATATCCATTTATTATTAAAATTCATTTTCCTTGTTATTATTTTTAAATATTTCTATTCCACTCTATCACATGCCTTACTCATTTCTAGTTTTAGCGCCTTTTTTCTTCTTCATAATTTTAATGTTTCATGTGCTAGAATGATGTTATCTAAGATTTATCTTCCCTTTAAGAAAAGTCCTTGGTTTTACCGATATTGTTTCATATAGAATTTACTTTAATCTATTTGCTAATACTTTTGTAATTATTTTGTAAAATATATTACACAAGCTAATGGGTTTAAATTGTATTATACTTTCTAGATTCCTTAGTTTTTGGGATTAAATTATTAAAAGTTTGATTTATTTCTTTTACTGATTTATTTCCATTAAAAGTCTCTAATGTGACAGTTATTATATATTCTCCTATTAGGTCATAGTATTTCCGGTAAAAGGCATCTTAAAATCTATATGGGCTGGGTGTTTTTAATTTTCCAAACTCAAATGCTACCTTTTTAACCTCTTCCCTTAAGATTAGTATATCTAAGAAAATTTTGGCCTCCTATGATAATCTCTATCCTTGGGTATTACAGTATTACTTGATTTTTTCTATTGATTTGGTAGATGGGTTATTCTGAAAATTTTGTTAAAATATGTATTTGCTACTTCTATTATTTATGAATATATTTTTTTACTCATTGTCATTTTGGTCTTGTATTGCTGTGATTTTATTTGTATGTCTTTTATCTAATATTTTTAGACCAAAAAATCTTGAATTTCTATATTCCTTTTTTAACCCCTACATTCTTAATTATTTTATCCTAGAAGATTTCTTCTTTCTTTTCTAATTGTTCTAATTTTTTTTCTATTTCCTTGATCTTATCTGTCACATGGGTTATAATTTTTTTATTATTATATAACTATTTTAAAATTTATTTATTATCCTTAAAATTTGTTCTTTTATATTTGCAAACAATTCTTTGTTTCTTTGTTTCTTTTTAATTCTTATGGGAGTTCTTTTATTTTTGTTATGATTTTGTTCCATTTTGTCCCATGATATAGTATTATCCACTTGTTTTATATTTTTATCTATATTTATTGTCTTAAGTCCACATCCACTCCAATTTAAATGGTCTTGGTTTGAAACTTTCTTTAGATTAAGATTTATTATTATGTGTGCATGATCTGAACCTATTGGTAGTAGGTTTTCTATTTTTGCATTTGGATACATTAACTTCAATTCTATAATAGTTGCTCCACTCTCTAGTCTTTCTTCAAATAAATTATTATTGATTGTTTTAATACAAGTAATGGGTGGTCTTACAAATCCCAAATTCATAGGACTCCCTTCATATATTATACTTCTATCATTTCTAATTTCCCATGTTGGTAAATGTTGGCCTCCTATTATCTTCTAAATTTCATGTCCAGTTACAATCCCCTAAGAGGACTAAGGGTTCCCTTATTGATTTAATCTTTTGTCCTAATTGCCTTAAGAAAAATTTATAAAACCTGCATTTAGTTTTCCATAAATAAACATACTATACCATTAAAACTATGTGAATTCTTCTTTTATTTCTCCAAATATATCTATCACATATGATTCTATAATAGTACATTCTATGTTTTTTTCTTTTGTCCACATTAATGTTAAGCCCCTTGCTAGTCCATTGGCACTAATACTACATGTATTCCATAAGTTTATTCTTGTTTTTTTTCCTCAAATCTTTACTTTGGCATTTTATTTTTACAAGAAAGATTATATCCAGATTTGTTGTTCTTATTTGACTTTTAAGCTCATGAACTGTCACGGATTGTCCAATTCATTGATAGTTCCATGCCATTAGTCTCATTAAGCTACATGGGACTGTTGAAGGACAACCACCTAATCTTGTTTATTGTTCACACTAGCAATAGAATTCTTCTATCAAGAGTAATCATCATAGAGTATAAACAAAAACATAAATAGACTAAATTATTTTCTCTACCCATCCAACCATTTTGATCCATAATTGATAGAATAGAACATAAGTAGACACATATGTTGACTGATTCCCATCTAACCTTCTTATAATTTAACTTTGAGAGACAGGGTAAATATGGTATACATCTTCCTTGTTTATTTTCTTCATTTTCCTTCTTATTCTTCTTTGGTGGCATCAATGCTTCTCAACTATGACAATTCATTTTTTATTTATTTCAGCTCAGCAAGGTTCAAGTTTAAATTTATGTCTTTATTCTTTAGCTTACCCCCCTTTCCTGTCATCTTCTATTTTTCCTTCATATTCTTTGGTTGGCTTTGAAATTAAATTGGAAGGAAATAAGACAGTTCTCTTTGTTTTGGTCTATCCCATTCTAAGCCGATAAATGGGTTCACAATCTGCCTCACTAATTTTCATGGGCCGAGTAGGACTTTAAGAGTCCACTTGCATGTGATGGATAGTTTCTAGTGGGCATTTTTAGGACCATAATGAATAGGTCCTACCATAAAGATCGTTTGGAGAAAAAATTAGCATGATCGGACAATTTTTAACATCTAAAGATTCTAAATTGTTATTTTTTTTCTAAGCTTATATAAAATTTTCACAACTATCCAATGAAAATAATAAAGATACATGATTGTGAACACATGATCAGGATGATAGCCTAAGCAATGTTTGGGCTGGGACCCATAAAATATTGAATCTTGATTTTCTTTACAAAAAACATGTGTCCTTGAAAGAGTGGACCAAGCGGTTAAATGGGTTAATGCTTGCCCCACACCGCCAGTGGTAGTGTAGGTTCACCCTATATGGCAGCAATAGATAGGGTTGTCAATGAGCCGAGCTAGCTTGGCTAAGCTCGGAGCTCGGCTCGTCATGAGCTGAGCCCAAGCCTTGTTTAAAGCTCATAGAGCCGAGTCTGAGCTTTCAATTGAGCTCGTTTAATAAAAAAGCCTGAGCTAAGCTATGTTAAGCTCAACTCACTAAAAGCTTGACTCATTAAGAATTGATTATAAATTTGATAAATGATGTAGCTGTCATTTTAGCTTCTACAAATAAATCCATATGAATAAATGAATAGAAAACATAAAATAAGAAAAGTAAACATAAGAATAAAAAAACAAAAGAATAAAATAAAGGGAATTCGTTAGGAAGGGTGACCTACTGAGAATAAGCTGAAAATTGTGCTTGTACAACTAATAAAATAAAGGGGAAAGGTGACCTACCAAGAGTAGGCTGAAAGCTATGCTTGTATAGTTGTACAACAAATCATAGCTTTTTTGACTAGGTCTTTTTAGACTTACACATAAAGAGAAAATAAAATTTTATTTTTTCACATAACCAACTCTCCAAAAGAAAAAAAAATAAAAAAACATATTGATTTTAACAAACCCAAACCCTAAATCCCTTCATTCTTCATTTCCATCTTCTTCCTTTCTATCTTCTTCTTTCCCACGCTGACTAGTTTTACAAGCTGATGTTATGAGAGCATAAATTAGATGGTCATCCACAAAATTGATGATATGTTTTTTTTTTTTGGGGAAAGAAACTAGAAAAAAGAATAAGGGAGAGAAGACTGAGCAAGTAAAGAGCATACGGGTAAAGTCCCCTTTCCATCATACATTTTTAACAGGCCGATTCTTAACAGAGTTAGAACTCTCCTTCTATTTCCCCTTTTTTTATTTATATTTCTATTGAACATAATAGTGTTACTTAAATGCTTTGTGTTGAGAAGTTTTTCTTATGAATTTTTCTCAATCAATGAACCTAAATGTCGCATAATCGAAGACACCATTAAAGAATGTTCAACAAGGCTGGTTAACACCTTGGACTATCTTGCTCCCGTGTAGAGATTCCCATCACAAACAAAGGTGAAGAGATGTAATCTTAGCAATCATGGTGTTCGACGATAAAACATGGATTCCAATCAAGCCAACGCTAATAAGTTCAAAATTTATATTTCTCGTCAGCATTTGGGACTCTATTAACACCGTTTGCATTTAATCGAGCTCGGTTCTATTAGGTTGAGCCTAACTGAATCATTGAGACCTTTAGCTGTTGGTTTATTTTTTTGGTTCCTAACAAGTTGAGCCAAGCCGAGCCCACCCTTGCAAGCCCAAGCCGAGCTTGAGCCTAAGCTTTATCTTCATGTGATGAGCCCAAGCTGAGCTGGGCTTAGCTCGGCTCGTTGACACCCCTAGCAACAGACACAAGTGACCTTACCAAAAAAATAAACTAATAATCATTACCCATAGAAGGTAGATTTCTTGCATCGACAGATAGGAGAGTTGTTAGTGGAATTTTTTCATGCATAAGTGTGCCAATGTCACATTGGTACAAATTTCTTTCTCACCTTTAGCCTCAAGCAATGAGTTAGGCAATGAGTTCGATTTTTGTTCCTGGCCATCTGATTAACCGCCAAATCAAGAGAGATCAGGTGATTATGAGGGAGAAGGTTCTTCCCTCTATGAGTTCTTTTTGCCTTTAGATCGAAGAACTTTTAGAATCAAATGTCATGAGAATGTCAAAAAATAAATCTTCCTAAAATAATACTTTATTGTGAAACAAAGTACTTACAACATGTTTAAAACAACAATATAAAAAAGACAATGATCATGGTGCCGTAATTTGGCTCCAGGACAATGGTAGTGTTGTTATAAAAACCTGAGATTGTATGTTGTTATTGTAGATAACCGAGATAGTGATACTGTTGCAAACCAGGTAAATGATAGTGGTGGTGGTGTGTTGTAACCATTGGATGGTGAAAATATGCTACAACCTGTAGAAATGATGGTGGAAGATGGAAAGTGGTGAAAGATGGTGATGTTGCAACCTATGGAAGAATTAAATCAACTCCTAAATGATAAAAGTGTAATGAATTGCACGTAGAGGAATTAAATAAACTCTCTAAGGGATGGAAGGGTGATGGTGCAACTTGTAGAGGAATTCAATCAAATTCCAAATAATGGAAGGGTTGAAATCCATAGGGGAATTGAATCTATTCTATGAGGATTTTTGTAAGAGGAAAGTAAATTTGATTATGATAAATCTCTCATGATAAAGGATTTGAATCAACTTTGATAGGATTCCATATAGAAAGAAACTACGCTAAACTATGATAAAAGTCTCTCATGGGGGAGAAAGGTAAAAATAGTGTAATGCTGTATTTGAATTTGTATTGGAACAAGGTACTTTTTCTCTACATTATATTAGTATTTATAGACAAAATGGATGATTACATTTAGTTATCAGTTGTTACCACATGTCCTATGATTTGCAACACCAATCAATTGTAGAAAACATCTCTTAAATGCTCATTTTGCCACTTGTTTAGATAACTGTTATTTCAAATTTCCTCCAATGTAATCTTGGCACCTATTTGAATAGTTGTTATTTCAAATTTAACCAATAATATTCCATCATCTGTTCTTGTAACTGATGTCAAAATTCCTTCAATGATTTCCTCCATCTACCATTTGTTATTGTAGATGGTATTGGAATTCCTCCAATGATACTTCATCATTTGTTCTTGACAATAATATTTTAGTGACACATGTTATGGTGTAGTGGTTATCGCGTTAGTCTTACACACCAAAAATTAGTTAGGCCTTAAAACTTCCAAATTTCCAATTTTTACTTATATATGTGAAGTGGTTTGACAACAAAATGATGGTTTATCATCTATCCACATCCTAAAATTTCAAATCATGGCACTTCAACTGTTCATCTTATAACTTAAGTCTTGATCTTAGTTTGATCAGATGTTGAAGATTTTAGCGTCAACAGAGTCAAATTTTATAACATTTGTTGACGAAGGGGATGCTGATCATTACATGGTTGCCTCATAGTTGGGCTCATAGCTTGATTGCATTCTAATCCTATCACTTTTTGAAAGTTGGGTTAACTAGATTTTATTCACATAAATTCATTAGATTTTGGTAACATGTACTCGTGAAACATGGGAGATCAATTCGCTCTGCATATGAACTTGCCATGGGTAATACGTAAATCTAATTTGTTTAGATCATTAAAACTAGTCAGAAAAACAAATATTGGGTCCTTTAGTAATGGCCGGTAAATCAAAGATTCTATTCTCTTTTTTTGATCCATTCTTGAATCAATTCTTAGTTAATCCAAAATCAGTTTGTAGTCCACAGAATTGTTCACGAGTTCAACTTATATATAGCACTATTAATGTGGATACTCCCCATAAATCGACTTGCCCAGGCAAAGGATGGTTAGGGAACCCAAATCCTCAACCCCAGCCAACCTGACCTTACATTTGGCAGCACAACTCAGTAAGTTTTGATCGAACCCAGCCCTAATTGAAATCCTCTCATGGCACAAAACAAAAGGAAAAAAAAAACGTTTAGTCTTCAGTTGTGTGCACTTTGCATACTCTTCAACATATGTTTTCACGTGGACGGGGGAGGCGAAACACCATTAGTGAGTAGGTTCAACAGCATTCCATACAAGTATATGTGGTGATGCCAATAATTGTTTAAGCGATGCTGATTATGTGCAGGTGGGGCAACCTCGTCATCATCCAGAGGAAGATCAGAAGTGGCATTCATGAATAATGATGCCGCCATGATCACCACAGGACCTGAAGGAATGAGAGCACCCCCATCCCCAGCCACGACTTGAGTTTGGGTCCCTGCCAAGTAGATGCTTAAAACTTGTGACTCTAGGAGGGGCTGCTGGGGGTAAGACCCTAGCAGTGTGAGGGCTTCAAATCCGTTTAGTCTCACAATGGCACCAGAAGAAGCAGGTTGCATCGGGGTGACAGTCATCACACCCAGATCTGCTGAATACGTAAACGCCAAGCTGCTTCCTGGCAAAGTTAGCTAACCTCTCACCAAAAGGAGGAGCTATCCCAGGTGATGATGATGGGTTAGTTTTGGCTTCTTTGATGCAGCCGGTCAACAATCACAAGGCCACCTAATAGACTCCCTCCCTCTTCTGCTACAGCCACCGCCGACATTGCCTTGCTCATCTTAGGAATAACTATTATTCCTCTTGTATCAGGGCATGGCCTGTGGTTAATACTCGTATCCCCTTGTAGGATTATCAGTGGTACTCTTGGAACCAACAGAAGGAACAGTTTGATCTGCACCAGCCATTCTTGCATCCCTTATAGCCCCACGGCTTGCAAATGACAACACTCTGCAAAAAAAAAAAAAGGCGTTTGGAGTGAGTTTAAGTAGGGATCTGTAACCATCATTCATACAAGGACAACTCAAAGAAAGATCAGGGATTACAATGTTTAAAGTAAAACCAACCTTCCCATCACAATAATTTTCTCACTGTCCAACTTTCATCAGACTTTCCTCTCATGTCATTTGTGTTTCCCAACAAACAGCAATTCTCCATTAAAATTTTATTTGCAAGAAGTCACCCACCCTGGAAATTGCTAAGCAAAAGCCTCTGAGAACATACAAAAATGGGTGGTTCTGTGTCACTTGAGAGTTGAGAGCCATAAAAGGGTTGAAAGAGGCAATAAATGGAACTTCGGATAATCCTTCAGATGCCTCACAATTGCAACATAAAGGGCTATCCCATTGTGACTTGGGCTCAACCCTTTCTCTTTTTGCTGTTCAAATATGTCCCTAAGATCACATTGAATGTGAGCTATAGCAAAAAAGTAGTCGTATTTATTGTAGTTTTGCACTAAGTGCTAAATAAGCATTTCATAACTTCTTCAAAAAATTCCACACGGGCAACAAACATTAGGTTAGTTTCTCTATTAGATCAAACACTAGTGAAATAGCTGAGAAAAAGAATGTAAAAAATAAAACAGACACAAAATTGGGCCTTAAGAACAATTTCAAATAATTATAGGAAATGGAGGGAAAACCATGGTTAGATAATCCTAATAATATAACTATTACAGAGGACTCATACGTCCAAACAGAAGCCCTTTCTCGACAAATAAAAAAAAAAGGAAAAAGAATCACTGGACCCAAATTAGCAAATGTGCTCCTAAGTTAAGAAAACATACCCCAACAGTAAATATGTAGAATACAACCTCGAGGCACAGGGTAGTAGCCAGTCTAAGTGCTACACGTACAGTTGATAAGATCAGTACACTCGAACACCATAAACATCTTTGATCAAACCGTAGCAACCCATTGATTGGCCACTTTCAAAATCACCACAAGACCCTGAGAAACCAGGAGGAAAGCTGATCAGTAGCTGTGTTGCCATATCTGGTGTGATTGCTTAGATGGTGTGCCTTGAGAACCAATCAAGGTCCCATCACTTGAGTTTTGCGGTGGTAGTTCCTGTGAGACCCCTGTCTGAGAATGATAGAAATTTCGATACCCTAGAGCTCCATAATTCTGTGAAGGCTGCTGACCCTGTCGAAATCCACCATGCTGTTGACTCTGCCCCTGGAAGCTGTAATATGTGCTTGCTGGAACAGCTGATGCTGTTCGTGAACCAAGCCCATGGGCCCAAACGGCAGAGCTCTCGTTCTGTGAACATGGAAAAACCAAACCCATTAGTAACAAAAACGAAATAAAAAAGTGAGAAAATCCTTTGCATTGGGAGGAAGGTGCACCCCCTCACAGGGGATGTGGACCCCATGCAAATAGGCCCACACACACCCCTGTGAGGGCGCACCATCCTCCTGGTGCAGAGGATCTGCCCCCAATAAAAATTTGACTAAAAGGAGTTATACCTGTTGAAGAGGGATGAAATGATTGCCATCCTTGTACTGAGAGCTTATAACATCATCATAGCCAATGGTTGTGCTTGCAGGGCTAGAGGAAGGATTCGGTTGAAAGCTTCCAGGGATATTAGTTGAACTTCCAAAGCCTCCATAACCAGATGCATTAGCAGCAGACTGAGGCAAGCTGCTCGAGGAAAAGCTATTTTTGTATTGTGGGAGCGTGAACTTGATGCCAGCACTGTGCATTGCCGCCGGAGATTGATGATACGCATTGTTACTTGCATATGCCTGCTGCTGGAAGGCAGATGGCATATATGCATAGCTCTGAGGCAGGAAAGGGTACCCAATCATGTTTGCAAAATGTCCCAAAGGAAGAGTTGGTTGAGAGTAAGGGGGCATTGTTAGGTGTTGAGGAAGTGCAGGTCCTGTGGCAATGCTGGCACCAGGTAGGGTCTGCGCAGTTGAATGAGTAGTAGAAAAAATGCCTGACTTCATAGCCTGCATATGTGTGCAAGAAAATAATCAGATTACCAGATGAATGCAAATCCCAAATATCATTTGTGAGGTTCATAATATTTGATCCTTGAATGCAATGCTAAAACTCTTGGAAACTTTTACCCAGGCAGAGGAGCCATTTGTGATCCGGCTAACAAAGCAAGTGACGCCTGTGTCTAGATCAAGAGAGCTCCTTTTCCTAGTATCTTTATTTTTAATTGTTAACTTATTGACTAGCAGTTATCAACTATTTGAAACAACTCAACAGAGGCAAGTTACAAGCTGAGTCACAAAATTCTAAAGACATTACAATTTGAGATGGAATACCTCTGGCATGGAAATGGTTGGACCACTGATAGAAGACACAATGGTGCTGTATTCTGTAGGCATTGATTGTGTTCCGAGGAAAGGTGAGTAGGAAACATTAGACTCTCTTACAGGTGGAATAGCTGATTCCAATGAAGTTCTTGGTAAAGAATTTGTATATGCTTGCTGAAACAATCACATGCAAAGTCAGGAAGGATGTCCCAAAACTATAATTCTAGTTATTCCACAAGAAAAAGAAAAACAATCATGCAGCTACAACCTCAGTGGTAAGCGTGGTGATCGATGATGCTAAAAAGAGTTCTGATCTATTAATATTAAGGAACTTAAATACATGATATTTGTATGATGAATTACAGAATTGGTTGTAACTTGTAAGTACAAGCAGATTATTCAAGCAACAACAAAATGAAATGCCTGACATATTAATTATGAACCATTCAACTTTTTAAAAATTTCTCCAACAGAAAACTTCCCTTTTACTTGCCTGTATGTTTTGCACTACCTCAAACAATTTTGCAATAAAAAATGGTGAAAGACATTCCTAGCAGAATATGCTCTCCAATGTATTAATTTTGTAGCAATTCACCATATTCCAGAAGTTATCACACTCACACCCAAACCCTCCTTCCATGCCAGTAATAGATTTAAATGTTTTGTCATCCCTTAAGAACAAAGTTGAACCTAAGATACTAAACATATCTTGTTACCAACAATGAAAATCTATATACACTAATGGGTTTGTGACATGGATTGTCCCTATAATTTTTATTTGGTTTTTGTTATATTTTAAGAGAGTGCCACCTGGATTCCTGGACACCCCCACTTCCCACATTTCACCTTTCTTCTTATTTATTTTAAATCTATCTGTTGCTAAATTTTCTCTTTATCTCTTCCTAATTTCTCTCCTCTATTCGTTATCTCATTCTTAATTCTTTCTTTACCATTTTATCCTTTCTATCTTTAGTATCTTTTTATGTAGGATGATACCAAGGGCTCAATTTAAAGTCCAAAAGAGATGGAGCAGAAGCAAGAATAAAAGCAACGAACCAAGAACTAAACTTTAATTACACTAAAGTGACCAAAATTTTAAGGAAAAAAATATAAGAATTGATGAAGAAATTCAAGTAGAGAGAAGAATTTAGACAAGACAAAAATGAGAAAATGGGTAGAAGAAACCCAGAAGGGTAATTCTAGAATTTATGGGCAGAAGCCCAAAATAACCAAAATACCCTACTAACGCCTCAAATTTTTTTGAAAATTTGCAAGTAGATTCTGATGTATCTGAGGGTCCTATGATCAAAATTTCATTGATTTCTGATAAGATTTGCTATGTGAAATCATACAATTTCAGTCCTTGGAAGATTCTTCAATGGAGATTTCATAAAACAAGGGGAGAATCTTTGTTAATAAACTAGCAGGGAAGAAGGGGAATCAAGAGGAGTTTGAGAAAGAAGAAAGGAGATAGATGTGGAAGAAAAACTGAGAAAACAAGCACAAATTACCTTTGTTTGACTAAGACGATTTGGACTAGAAGCTGACCCATAAAACCCAACTGTGAGATTATATTCTTCTGTAGATTCTTTTATTTCCAACAACTTGAAATCCTCTGGTGTATATTTTGTTCAAACAATGCAATAAAGGGAATTAGAATAAAGAGAATAAGGGAGGAAAGAAGAATATAGGAGGAGAAAAACAATAGTTAGAAGAAGATAGGAGAAGAGAAGAAGAATAAAATGTTTTTTTTTTTAATTTTATTTTTTATGAAAGAGAATTTTATTAGTAATAAAGAGAAAAAGAGCAAGGAACAAAGGGGATGAGAAATCCCCATAGTGGGGCAGAACCCCAACACCAAAAACCAAAACTAGTAAGGGATGGTACCGATAGAATGCGCCCAATCCTTAACAAGGGCCCCTTCCGGAAGCCCAGTGTAACCTTTACAACGTCTGGCCCAAAACAAAATTAACTCCTTCGCGCGCCTATACACTTGGAATGCCGGCTCTGCATGACCCCTAAAAACCCAGTTATTTCTCTCCCTCCACACAGCCCAACAAACTACTGCTAGGACTAGCTTCCAAATTCTCTTCCCCAAATCGCTGAAGGCTTGCAAACGCCAACTCAAAAGGAGATCAAAAAGGCTCGAGGGAGATATAAATGGAATGCCAAAGTCGCTAGCCACCCCGCACCAAACCTCCCACGAAAAAGGGTAATGAATAAATAGGTGGGAAGAGGATTCCGCATCCTGATAGCATAGGACACAAACACTGGTTAAGCAAAAACCTTTCCTACATAGCATATCCATAGTTGAAATCTTGTCATAAGCCGCTGTCCACATGAAGAATTGGACTTTTAGGGGAGTTCCATTGTACCAGACTTCTTTTCACGGCCTAAAGGCTTGAGGGGCCGAATTGAAAAAGTCATAACAAGATTTTACCGAAAACTCTCCCTCTTTCCCGGAACTCCAAACACGGTGATCCTCAACCGCCACACAAACCTTCGAACCATACAGACACCTCATAAATTTCGACATCCTCAAGAGCTCCCAATCAAACACATTCCTCCTCAAAACCGAATTCCAAAAAATACTCCCCCATACAATGACAAATAGGAATACCTGAGAGGAGGGGTCGTCAGCTAGGGCAAAAATATCGGAGTACTCCAACCTCAGAGATCGCTCTCCACTCCAAAGATCCTCCCAGAAATTTACCTGCCTACCGTCACCAACTTCATATGCTAGACCCCCTTTGAACACATGCAATGGGTCATAATGCCTCTCCAAAGGCTACAACCATAAGAACTGCTCACCACCTTGGGATGTCAACCATCATCAATACAAAACTTTGCCGCAACGACCTGATGCCAAAAAGACTCTCTTCCTCATGGCCAAAGCACCACAACCACTTACATAACAAGACCTTGTTCATCACTTGCAAGTTGCGAATACTAGCCCCCTTTCTCCTTAGGAGAGCAAACAACATCCCAGAAAACCAGGTGCATCCTCCTCTCATCATCCTTCCCCTTCCAAAGAAAATCTCTACAAATTTTTTCCATGGATGTAAAAAAATTAGCAGGTAACACCAACACTGATAAGTAATGAATGGGAATACTTACCAAGGACACCTTTATTAGAGTAAGCCTCCCCCCCTTGGACAGATAACGGGCTTTCCAACCATTCAAACACTTCCGCATTTTGTCAATCACTGGACTCCACACGTCTCTCTGCTTATAATTAGAACCCAACGGTAAACCCAAATAAGTCACCAGAAGCTGGCCCTGCCTACACTCCAATTCCGAAGCAAGCTGTGACAAATTAGGCACCTCCCCCACCGCAAGAATAGAGCTCTTGGCCAGATTCAGCCGAAGTCCGAACACTACTTCAAAACATCTTAGGACACAGAGAAACATCTTTATTTGCCTTTGAGAGTTGTCACAAAAAATGGTGTCATCTGCAAATAGCAAATGGGAGATCACCACCTCTCCCTAACCAAAGGTAAAGCCTTCAATCATGCCCACTTCAGCTGCCCTCCCAACCAAACCACCCAGGACACCAACCACCAATAGGAATGGGAGAGGGGATAAGGGGGTCACCCTAACGCAAACCACGACTGCATCCAAAGTGGCCTTTTGGCACTCCATTAACCAAAACCAAGGATGCCAAACTGAAGCATTTTCGCATCCTCTCTCTCCACCGAATCCCAAACCTATGATGCCTCAAGGTATACAAGAAAAAATCCCAATTAATAGTCATAAGCTTTCTCCAAATCCAGTTTGCAGATCACCCCTGGCCTATCTTCCTTAATACGGGCATCAATGCATTCATTAGCACACAAAACTCCATCAACCATTGTTTTCCTATGAAGTAATGCACCCTGCTCCTTAGATACGATCTGGAGAAGCACTTCTTTGAGACGCAATGCAAGGCACTTGGAAATTATTTTGTAGGTACTCCCTACCAGATTCACTGGCTTAAAGTCAGACAACCGAACAACCCCTTCCTTTTTGGGAATCAACACAATGTATGAGGTGTTACTCCCCTTATCAAGGAACCCCTTCTCATGAAAATCCTAGAACACCAACATCAAATCATCTTTAACCACCTCCCAAAAAGCTTTGTAGAATGCAATTGAGAATCCATCTATACCTGGAGCCTTGTCCCCATCAAGCCGCCACATGGCCTTTTTGACTTCCTCTTCCTCAAAAGGTCTCTCCAATCAATCCGCCTTACCATCCTCTAAGGCAAATGCAACCCATCCACCTTAGGTCTCAAAGGTCTTTGCTCAGTGAATAAACTCATGAAATATGCTTCCACGGGCCCCTTGATTTCCTCCTCATTCACCACTCTCTTCACCTATAATCAAACTGTGCATGTCGTTAATTGATCAACGGGTGGACGCCATCTTATGGAAGAACTTCGTATTTTGGTCCCCCTCTAACCATTTCACTATGGATTTCTGCCGCCACATCACCTCCTCCATCTCTAGGACTCTTTCAAACTCCAAGTGGGCTTCCTTCCTGGTAGTCCTTTCAAAATCCACTAGGCTCACAGCCTCCTCCTTCCTATCACATCTCTCAATCTCCTCTAAACATGTTTCTTTTCTTCTTTCGATAGATCCAAACACCTCCCCATTCCAAGTTCTAAGGCGATCCCTAATGCCTTTCAATTTCAATCGAAATCTCTGGCCTGGCAAACCCGTCACCTCAATCTCCTCCCACCAGCCCTTTATTAAATCCACAAAATTGGGCTATAGAAGCCACATATTTTGGAACTTAAACGGGAAAGGACTTGAGCGGGTGTTCCCCTCCCCCCCTTTCAGGAAAATGGGAATGTGGTCGGATCCTAGTTTGGGCAAAGCTTGAGCATGGGCCGGAGAAAAGTAAGCGTCCCACTCAATCGATGTCAAGAATCTGTCTAGCTTGCTTAAGGATGGTCTATCCTAAAAATTCGACCATGTAAAACTGGCGCCCGATAATGAAAAATCAATTAAATCATTCTGGTCAACAAAATCACAAATAACATCCATACCCCTGGACCTGCCAGCCACCCTATTCCTTTCCCCAAGAAATAACACCTCATTAAAATCCCCCCCAACGCACCAAGGACGCTCCCGTCTAGACCAGACAATCTCCAGCTCTCCTAAAAACTCTTCTAACATGCTCCCTCCGTAAGGCCTGTACACGCCTGTTAGCACCTAACTCTGACTGTTCCCTTTGAATCAGCGTCAATTGAGACTAAGAAGGTATCAATCCATATATCTGCACATATCACCTGATCACTATCCCAAAACATTAGAATCCCTCCCGCAACCCCCACAGAAGGAAGGAAGATCCAGCCCGACTTCTTAAAGTGACAAAGGTTGTTCACCACATCTCTATCTATATCCACTCGTTTAGTCTCCTGAAGGATTATAATTACAGGGTTGCTTCTTTGAACCATGTCCCACACCAACCGCTTCCTGTCCTCGCTCCCTAACCCCTGCACATTCCATGAAAGGCTGTGACACTTCATTGACCACCTGCACGACTCCCTCTGGTCTTCCTTGATGCACTTTCGCCTTCCTCGCAACCCCTTTTATCGTACGATAAGCCCCACTGTAATTTTTTTAGCTCCCTTGGAATCTTCTCTCGTTCACCACCTTGGTTGTTTCCCCCGTCCCCTGCTTGCTGCAGCCCTCTTTTCCAATTCCACAAATAGCTCCCACACCATGGGCTTTAAGCCCTCAAAAGATAACCCTAACACACCACTCACCACTTCGATTTGTCTAACACCCATTTAGATACAGACTTAATTGGAACTTCATCAATGACTTGGTCCGCTCAAGGCACCAATGCGAAATTGTCATGATTTAACTTAACTGTCTCTCTAATTGAATAGCATAACTCCATCCCCTTTGATTCCCTTGAACAAAGGTACTGAAAACCCCCACCCTCACGCCCATCCTACGCTCCGGATCTAACACCAGGATCCCAACACTCAATCCGATGTTCAGGATTATAAAAATGCCCTTGAGCATCTAGGTAAGGCAGGCATCCCACCTTGCTTCTCAGCTGAATACAGCTAGCGTCAGCACCTCCCCAGTCGTGACCCCAAGCTGAAGAGAAATCATGCTCCCACAAGCCCATCTCACGATTAACACTTTTTTTTTATAGAGAAATAAGGTACTATATATAGAACTCGAAAAGAAATCTATAACAGCATGAGATGCTACTATGAAAAGCCTTTAGACAGGCTAAAACAAAACATGAAGTTAAACAATAAAATAAGTCCAATAAAAAATTGATTCCCGAAAAGGAGGGTGATCCCTTTGCAAGGCTGCAAACATCCAATCAAATAGCCTAGTCATTATATCATCCATCCACTTGCGACTACTAGTAGAGACTCCTTCGAAAACTGTCATATTCCATTCCACCCACACTGACCTACAAATGGTCGATGGGATCATGGTCCACATAGCCTTTCAATAAAAAATCGATTCCTGAAAAGGAGGGTGATCCCTTTGCGAGGCTGCAAACATCCAATCAAATAGCCTGGTCATTATATCATCCATCCACTTGCGACTACTAGTAGAGACTCCTTCGAAAACCCTCCTATTCCATTCCACCCACACTGACCTAATGGTCGATGGGATCATGGTCCACATAGCCTTTCCCATCTCATTATGACCTGCAAGAGATTGATATGGCCAACACTGCAATAGACTCCCTATAGATTCCAGCTGCACCCAATAAACACCAAATCTAACTAGGAAATGGCTCCATATACCCCCCACCATCAGACAATGCACGAATAAATGTCCCACACTTTCCCCATCAGCAACACACATCGAGCACCGTTTGGGAGTATCATCCCCCTCTTTCTAAGATTATCTATTGTTGGAGCGCGATTTCTCCAAAGTTCCCACATAAAAAAGGAGACTTTCAGAGGAATCATCTTATTCCAAACACACTTTCCTGTCTGTAAACTAGTGTCTGGTGCACACAAGGCCTCATACATTGATTTGACAGAAAACCTTTTTTTTTTTTTTCCTTAGGGCTCCATATCCATTCGTCATTCTTCCTCATATCTCCCATCGTATGACTTTCAAGGATGGCCAAGAGTCGACCCATTTCCTCCACCTCCCAATCATTAAGATTCCTTCTCGGTGGAATGTTCTAGGAACATAAAACTTTGGTTCGAATCATATGATCTCTCAACGTTCCCCATTTACTTACCACCAATCTATAACAAGATGGGAATATGGATGACAACACATGGATTCTTCCTTATTGATTCTCCAGACCAAGCAAGACGAGAATTGGGGGTGAAAATAGAGGAACCCCCACATGAATAGCTCCCCTAGTCGACACTAAAAAAAATGCCACCGCCTCACAATCGGCCATCAGGTCTATACCAAACCTACCTATGCATAAATCCAAAGCCTGCATCATCCTCAGCCGACACCCACCTGTGTGTCCAAAGATGAGGCAGGAGTCATCGATTCCATCGCTACTTTTGGAGCTTGAGAGATGAGAACAAAATCTGGATACAGAGGTCTGCAAATAAAACCAGAAACTTCGCTCTTATTAGCAATAGGCTCCTCCCAAAAGTTTAAATCCCCACTAACTCCTCCCAAGTTGCCAAGACTCACAGGATGCCCCTTCTGATTTTCAAATTCACACTAGGCCCTTCAGCCTTTACCACTCCTGCAATCCACCCCTCCTGATTTTCGAAATCACAATAAAACCCCTGCACTATACTGCAATCCCCATGAGGTTCCTGCCAAGGATCAGAACCACTCGTAGGCCCATCCACCACATTAGACGGCCCCTCCCGGCTTCCAACATTGTTGCACCCCCCTTCCGCCACATTAGGATTAGAAAAAGACTTTAATACCCATTGTTTCATGGGAATATAAAAGCCCTTTCCTTTTAAGGAATTAGTAGGCTCCTACCATGACTGACCTTCCCTAGATAACCTCCCATCGCCTCCCTCATTCGACGCCACTTCCATAGAGTGCAGAGGGATTGGCACCACGCTCTTACTGTAACTGGCTGTTTGCACACCTACGATCCCGACGAGCAGCTGCACTCTGACCAAGCAACGGATCTTCAGGCTTGTCAGTATTTTGAAGTTGAAAATTTGGAATTTTCATTTCCACCTCAATCATGCCTGTCGGACTCTCCGGCCAGAAAAATCCGGCACATTTAGGCAAATTTCCAGCCGGAATTCTTTCCCCTTGTCGAACAAAGATATTATCCTAGGGATCTTCTCCAACGGACCATCCCGATCCAAATCCAAGCTTCATCCAATACTGCTTCCAGTAGCCTCATCCGTTTGAATGAATCCACCACACAGGCCCCCAATGGCTCGGAAGAAATCAGCGGACCAGAGGTGGAGAGGAAGCCCCTTTACAACAATGCTCCTATGGCCCACAACTGGTTGGTGGACAAGAAGCCCGGGATCCCACTTCTGCACAATAACCCACTTTCCACCTCCCACCATTAACCTCCTGAGATTTATAAGGTGAGACAATACCGCTTCAGTTTCAGGGAAAAGAAGGCATCTCGTGCAATCATACCTACGCCATGCCAAGCTTTGTTTGAGGTGCAACACCTTCCGAATGTAGATGCATACGTCCTCCTATTTTAAACTTTCGTCCACCTTGGTGCATACCACCACCCTTTCCCAGTCGCCCGTCAAAGAATCCTTGCTGTATATAGTTTGCAGGCCCAACCTCCCATCCACAGTAATGATTTCACCCCCAATTTTAGGGGGTCTCGGCAGTGGATGTTGACAAAAAGAGTCCAAGGAATCTCCACTACTTGCAGGACGACCAGTTCATTGTGTGGGATCCATTAGCTGATTTTGGCAGCCAACAAAATAGGGAAAATTTGCTGCTGTCGTCCCACCTTTTCCTACGAAAAATCATGTCTCTTTTAGCTTTATTACAACAAAGACCCTCAACCAAAATAACAAACTCCTTGACAAAATGCCTCATTTCAAGTAACTCCTTAAGACTAAAAAAGACTTTAATAATCCAGTTATTTCCATGGACTTATCTAAATGCTGGTCATCAGAGGCATATTACGGTCATCCCTTGGTGTAAAAAGAGAGTGATGGAATCACAACAGTTGGGAGGAAGCATCTTAAAAAGAAAAAGCAGGGGTGGGGGAGAGGATTTACCAAATTTCAACAGTATGTCATTCATTAACAACTAATCATCCATGCTAAGACTGTCACTCTCCTAAATATTATCATATTACATCAGAAGAAAACCTAGTAAAACTGAAATTAGAATGCAAGCAAATCAGAAAGAAGAGACCACAGAAGAATCTAGGAAGATGGAAGCATATATCAACAAAACGGTATACACTAACAATCAGTAAACTCAAAGTATCTGTTATTGATATTTCTCATATCCAGTTCCACTGAGATTTACAACGAAGTAAAGTTTATCGGAAGGCTTATAGCACCTTATTGAAGCAAAAAAGAGAGTAAAAACAACAGAAACTGAGATGGTGATAAGAAAAAGAAGGGGACAAAACAAAAAACAGAACAAGGCAGAGACTAAGAAACATTACCCCAAAATAAGTCTCACTCCCCTTCATAAAAATCCCTAGAAACCAAAAACCATTCCACTCAAAGGGTACACAGACAATCCACCTATCCATATATGAGAATTTTCCATGAAAAATTCTTTTATTCCTCTCCTTCCAAACACCCCAACAAATGGTCCCAAGAAGATAGGGCCAAATGATCTTAGGAACACCCACAAGATCACTAATCCACCAACCTGAGATCATGTCTAAAGGCTTCTAAAGGACGCCCTCAAGATCATTGGCCCAGGAAGGCTTACAGAGGGCCCTTCGTTATTAGCAAACTCACAATATTTGCTATATGATACATGTATTTCTCCACTCCACATCCAGTTCCCTTTAAGATTTATAACTAAATTTATTGGAAGGGCTTCTTATACTCATGTAATTTATGGAGAGCCCTTAGAGGTGAAAGGTGAATCCTGTGGCAGTTTTTGTGAGCTACAGCCCATGCATAGAGAGGATGCTTCATCATGAGTTGCTTATATCGCAATTTACATCTCCAATCTTGCTAATTGTTTTTTTGTCAAATTTTATCATACTTGCATCAGTGCCAAGTTCAGATAAAGAAGGGTTGCATCAGGTAGAAACCAGCATAAAACCCACTCAAATCATTAAAACATGAATCCTGAAAATTCATTGTTTCAACCTTATACAGTTATACTAGAGTGTTCCCTAGAAGTGATGCACTGCATTGAATGTAGTCAAAAGTTTTAACTTGGTTTAAAGTGGTGATGAAAGAGAAAGACATGGTTGATTGTGATTTAACAGCAAATGACATGGGTATGACATGGGTCACCTTATGGAAATCCAAGAGGGATATGGCTTCGGCGATACGGATGCAGAGGATGAGCGTCTTTGGTTGTTAGATGTGGACAAAGGGTTTTCGGTTAAATCCATGTATGATGTGTTGGCACCCCATTATCCAAGTTTCTGCCCATCCCGATTTATTTGGAACCCTCAAATTCCGGCTAAGATCACTTTCTTCTTATGGGATCTCTGGTGGGGTGGGATCGGGCCCTACTCTTGACAATCTCATTTGGCAGGGTCTCATTGCCCCTAATAGATGTTGTATGTGTGCCTCGGATGGGGAGTCTTCCAGCCATCTTTTTATGTATTGTCCGATGGCAGATATGCTTTGGTCCCATATGTTGTACAGATTTGGAGTTGCTTGGGTGCATTCCTCCAGGTAAAAGACCTTGTTCACTACCTGGTACGTTCAACAGTTCTGTGCATCTAACCAGTTGGGTCCCATAGTTTGGAGTATGATCCCACCAGCAGTTTGCTGGACCATTTGGGAGGAGCACAATCAGCGAATCTTTGAGGATGCCTCTAATCCACCTCGCAAGCTTGTGGATGCTATGCTTTCACAAATCTTTGTTTGGCTGGCCCCATCAGTGCCTGATCTCCCCTCTTTCAGAGCTTGGATATTTGATTGGGATGGGTTCATCTTTGGGCTCTAAGAGGCGCTCTATCTTCTTCTGTTCTTTTCTTTTCTCTTTGTTTTTGCCATGCATTCCTCATGCCGGCTGCTGTGGCCCTTTTTTGTACTCTCTTTTTAATATAATTTTACCTTACCTTCTTCCAAAAAAAACAGCATATGTTGCTTAAGAGTGGAATGGTGGAACAGGATTCGTGTAGTTGACCCCATGTAGTTGCGATAAGGCTTTGTTGTTGTTGTTTCAGAAGTGCCAATGACTTTATGGACTCTTCTTATACCTAAAGAGAAAAGGTGGACACTAGCTAAGAGTGGTGTAAATTTTTATTTTTTATTTTTTTGGATGAGAAAAAAGACTTTTATTGCAAAGAAACTAAAGAAAAGAAGAAACAAGACAAAAGGGCAATCCCCAAAATACAAACAAGCAAAAGAGAATACAATAAAAGGGGTAAGACCCCTAGACTGAGCACCCAATAAACCAGCACACATCCAACTTAGCAACTCCCAATAGTATTTGCCCAATCCCTTACAAGAGCCCCATTGGGAATGCTCTCATACCCTTTGCACCGCCTTGCCCAAAAAATAATCAACTCTTTCACCCTTCTAAACACCTAATATGCCGGCTCCGAATGATCCTTAAAAACCTGGTTATTCCTCTCCCACCAAATGGTCCAACAAATCGCCGTGGAGGCTAATTTCCAAACCCTTTTCCTGAGAATAGTAAATGCTGGCACATTCCAAGCTCGGAGTAGTGACATTAGGTTTGAGGGAGCAATAAAAACAACACCAAAGTCTAGCTACGCCGCACCAAACTTCCCAATAGAATGAGCAATGGATCAGAAGGTGAGAGGTTGAATCCACCTCCTGATAACATAGAAGACAAATGTTGAGTAAATAGAACCCTTTCCATTGCTACAAATTCATTGTTGAGATCTTATCTAGAGCCGCGGGGAACGACATTATACTAAATGGCCTTCCAAGGACCCGGTGCCTCCACCACATCAGCCATATGCTCAAAACATGATTGAACTGAGAAACATCCCCCGGCTCCCTTTCTCCACACCCAACGGTCCTCCTCACCTATGAGAATCTGGGTTCCTTGTAAGCACTCGAGTAACTAGATCACCCTAGGAATCTCCCAACCAAACCATTCCTCATAAGGCTCGACTGTCACACTACTTCCTCTCTTTGGATTGACATGTACATAGCCACCATCAAACTAGGATCTGTTGTCAAGGCAAAAAATCCGGGAAATCTTCCTTTAAAGATCTCTCCCCACACCACACATCTTCCCAAAATTTAATGTGCCTCCCGTCTCCTACCTCATAAACTAGGCCTCGCCTAAACATAGGGAGGTAGTTTAAAATGCCTCTCCATGGGCTACAACCATATGCACTCCTAGAGTAAGTTCGGATCCAATCATTTAATGACCCATGCATAGCAGCCACCACAGGCCTCTAGAGGCTCCCTACCTCTTCCCTGAACCTCCAGAGCCATGTAAACAATAAAGCCTGGTTCACGGCCTACAAATTACGGATTCCACATCCACCCATCCCCTTAGTAATACAAGAGTGGATTATATACGACAACTTAGAGAGTGGCTAAAGTTGGAATTACATCAGGGCTGACACATCAGTGCTGAAAAAGTGATATACATTTTTTGGGGTATGTTTTTTACTTTTTGGCACTGATGTGTTGGACCTGATGTCATTCCAACTT
>JAOXJP010000008.1:15474659-15495083 GCA_025762735.1 Platanus orientalis | reverse complement strand
TTGTCGGCGTTTATGTGCCTGCCCCCTGACAGGGGGCGGTGAGGAGCGTTAGTTAAGAGGAGCGGATACAATCCCCCCTCCCGAAAATTACAAAAACATCAAAAAATCAAACACAATTTCAATTTCAGTAGAGTTTTTAAAATAATGATTTTACCTCTTCAAGTAGGTCCAAATACCTCTTAAAAACTGTAGAGATCTCCTCTGGAACTTGCTCCAAGATATGAAAAAAAGTTCAAAAAGGTTTGCTGTACCCAGGTGTGCTGCCAGCCCCTCTTTGTACCTGACCCTACTTATTAGGGATGTGATTTTTGCAAGGAAATTCACTTCTAGGTGGATCGTCCCATGGGTATGTATACCCTTGCAAAAGGATTTAATCAATGGAGGGGTAATGGTGAGTGGGTGATCAAATCTTCAATGAGGGTTTGTATAAAATCTGCAGAAAATTTTGTGGAAGGGAGTGATGGGGAAGAAGAAAGAATACTAAAAGGAAGGCTATGAAATAACAAGAGAAGATAAGAAGAACGAGGAATAGATGAGAGTGACTAACGAAGCTGAGGGAAGATTGAAGAGGGATTTCTCTTACCTAGAGAAACCGTGAGGAAGAGAAGCACTAGCCCATGCGTGGGTTGCAAAAACTCCAATTTTTTAGTTCAAAAACTGAATGTATCCTTATAGCAGTAGGGTTTAAATACCCTTTCAATAAAAAATACTCTAAAGTTCCAAAAATACCCCTCCCCTAAGGTCTCACACGACCAGCACTGTCTTCCCCCTTATTTTTGCAATAAAAAAATACAAAAGTTACTAAAATAACCCTCTAAACAATACTACTCACTAACCCACTAATATATGGCTGTAAAAGCCTTGTTGCAAGACAAAATTAAAGAAAAAAAAATACCCGAAATACCTATCTACCATGGAGACTTGCTCCCTTTATTCTTTCCTTGGTAGGGCTTTGGCTTAGGCTTCCAAATAGGGTAAGTCTTCTCCAAGAAGTGTACAACTGCTGCATCATCTAAGAACCTACTTGAGGAAAGAATTTAAGATTAAAGATTTAGATCAGTTGATGTATTTCCTTAAGCTTAAGGTGGCTTGATCTAAGAAAAGCATCTTTCTATCACAAAGAAAATATGTCCTAGATCTCTTACAAGACACGATATGATAAGTTGCAAACCGTGTAACACACCAATTGATCCCAAACATAAGCTAAAGAAAGATAAAGGTACACGGTTGATTGATGCAGGAAATTATCAAAGATTAGTGGGGAAGATGATCTATTTGTTCCTCACTAAGCCTAACATCGCATATGTTGTTGAGTGGTAAATCAGTTTATGTATGTTCCCACTACTGTGTATTAAAAGGCTACCTACTGGATTAACCATTATCTAAAGAAGAATGCATGTAAGGACCTTTTATATAGGAAGAGAGGAGACCTTAGCGTGAAAGCATACACAAATGTAGACTGGGTTGAATCTTTATCCAAGAGAAGATCTACATCAGGTTATTGTATGTTTCTTTGGTAGAAACCTAGTTACATGGAGAAACAAGAAACAACCTGCAGTGGCAAGATCAAGTGTTGAAGCAGCGTTCAGATCCATGGTTCATGGGATCTGTGAACTACGGCTTGAAGGATTATTGACTGAATTGGGATTCCTATTCAAGGTCCAATGAATTTTGTACTGTGATAACAAAAGTAACAATCACTATTTCCCATAATCCTGTGTAACATGAAAGAACAAAGCATGTGGAGGTAGAGCGTCACCTCATCAAGGATTACCTGCAGTCGGGAAATATTTGTATTTCTTTTGTTAGGACTGATAATCGGCTTACTGACATCCGAACTAAGGGGTTAAGCAGTGTTCATTTTTCCTCCATCGATAGCAAGTTGGGATTGTGAGCTTGAGTGTTGGAGATCATACATGTGGTAGTCCTTCTCTATTGGATAGATGTAATTAGATATATGTAAGGGGGTTAGATAGTCCTTTTTCATATTTGTATTTCTCTTGTATGGTTTGCCTTTCATATACAGCATACCACATGTATAAAGTATATATAGAATCAATAGTAGAGAGAGGAACATACTCTCTTACGTTGTTCCCCAATTTCTTCTTCTTCTTCTTCTTTTCCTCCTATTTCTTCCATCAAGCAGAAAACCCTAAGTCTATATCACCCTACGCATCTAATCTTGGTTTACAACTTGCACCTCCTCCACTTTTTGATGGTTCTATCCTCAACAATGAGAAGCTCCTGTGACACTCTGCCTTCAGTGTTTCCTCCCATTAAAATGCAAATGTCCATTGCTTCACTAAGAGAGGAATAATGTACTTCTTAGAATGAGAAATTGCCTCCAAGCGTTTTTATGTAGTGATATAAGCCATTTACTCCTCAATCGTATCATTAGTCAATGAATCTTTTCCAATCCTACCAGTATGTGCATCAGTAAATTAATTGATTTCTAGCAAACAAAAAAATATGAAATGTTCTTTGCATCAACTTGACTTAGATTAAATTAAGAAAGAATTATCCTTCTTTTCTGAAATTATATCATGAAGTAATTGTGGATGATAATAACAATAATAAGGGGTAAGTGAGAGACAAGCATCACTCCCAATACGAAACAGAGAATGTTTCATTCAATATCCATTCATCAGTACAAAAATAACACAAATTTCATAATCCTCTTGTATACAAGGTTAAAGAAATACAGATCATGCAAGAGTGAAGGGCAGTGAAAACTACAAATATAAACTGGAATCATAATATGCATGTTCAATAACATAAAGAAGAAAACCAGAGTCCACAACTTCATTCCATGTAAAATCAGTCAAGACACACCTGTATGGAAATAACAATACCTTTATCTGCACAACTAAAAATAAATAGAGACATTCTCAGCAACTAGCTCTAGACACATAGATACAACACTTCACAGAGACTTTCTGCAAAGGAGAGAAAGTGGAGTGGTAAAGCATCAGCAGTTGACTCAACAAGATGAACTATACTTATTGTATAATTAATGATCCCAGAGCTCAAAGAGGGGCGATAGTAGCAAATGGATGTATCTCATGGTGGCTTGAGAAGAGAGAAGAGAGAAGAAAGAAGAGAAAGTGGGGCAAGGAGCCATTAAGTATACGCTAATGAAGGAGAGAACAAGGGGCTGCTACTCCTTATTACTGAATTTCTTTTCAATGATAGGACGGACATCATCAGCATCAACCAGGGTCTCGAGGAAGGGAAGTAATGAAATTAATGCACAGTCGGATGGGTCATCAAACCAACTCTTAATAGGGATCCCATTATTCACTTGCAACCGGAAAACCTGAAATCATAAAAGAGAGAGCAAGGCTTAAATAATCAGGGCCTAAGCTACAAAAGACTAGGTTTCATTAAACTAATACACTATTAATCAAACTGGTGGCCTAATTTTCACATTTGATATTTCAGTTCTTAAGAGTACAGACACAATGGAAAACTGAACACTCAAACCTTGGACAAAATGGTTGAGAGTAATTTCCCCATAACCACTAGGTTACAATGTCAGAGACACCCAATTTTTTTACTTAAATTGATGAAATGTCATGAGAACAAAATCACCACTTATTATTCATATCAGAAAAAGAAAACGAGAAAAAGATGGAATAAAGCTCGGTGATGACAATATTGATAAGGATGACCATATTTTCAGGAAGAGTGGTCTAAATAAATTTAAAACCTGATGAGATGAATCAACATTTTTCAATATCTCACATTGCCTTTTTTCAAGGAATGCATCAAAAGGGCGGATGATTGTTGTAACCATGATAAAATGAAAACCTGCATTAGCTTAGCAATCTGTATAATGGTATGTTATCCAAGAATTGAACCACACTGAAATGAAGGGGAAGAAAATAGTACCTGTGGGGAGTTATCTATTATGGCAACTTTTGCCAGGTCGATTCCTAAAACTGTCAAGTCCTTAGTGTAGCTACCATCTGAAAAAATGCATGATTCACGATATGCACGTTGCGAAATAAGCTTTCTGTCCGGATCTAATATATCCAGAAGGTGTTCAGCATACGAGCTCTGACTGGCTGTGAAAACAATGACTTCAAACATCTCTGCAACTCTCTCCAAGAATGACCGGAGATAAGGTCTCTGTCTTACATATACAGTGTGCTCTTTCATGTTGAAGAAAACCGGAAAGGTGAAGTCAGCATCATCACACTGTTCCAAGGTAGAGTGGACGAGTGTTTCTGTACAGATGCAAACCAGTACTAACAAACATTAGAAAATAAGCTCAGAGATAAAACTAATAGGCAACTACTGACCAAGAATGTGAACATATAAGCCTCAACAGGTTGCTTATAAGCTACCATATTAAATGGCCTCATAGACTTCAACTCCCTGGATCCGGCAAGCAATGGTATTTCAGTTGTGTGACAAGCAAAATACTTTTTATTGCTTAGGCAACATACTCAAACCATAGAGATGGAAGGATCCATGATATTGAAACTGTGATACCATTTAATATGTTATCTTGCAACATTTTGGTTGTTTTCCCTAAATATAAAATTGAAATTTTAAGAAATGCTTATGAAAACTTATTGAATTCATTTTTCACTCGATACAAAAGGACATCAAGATAATGGTAGTTGTCAATATTTGGGGATTAAATAGAGGAATCAAAATTAGAGATATTAAAATCGTAATAAGCATTACTTATAATACAGGTATAAGAGAATAATGAATTTTAGAATATAAGATTGTACAGAGAGTAATAGTGGTAAACCAATTTCCTTACCATCCAAATCGAGTACTAGGGTGATAGCCTTCCTTTTCCATGTTTCCTTTGGCAATAGTCTAGGCCAAAAAGATGGAACCACATCAGATAGGTCCGGGAAGTTTTTGATAAACAAGTGAGGATCAAAGCAGTCCACTTCATCCGATTCAACAGAGTTTGAGTTAATATCAGGTTCCTGGTCACAGGAATTCATCTGATGTACAGATAGATACAAGCATGCATCATCTGAATTCATCATGGCCTCCTCACAAGATTCACCGTCATGAGTATTGCTTGTTTCCACAGTTTCCTCAAGGAAAGGCAGTATCATGTATCTCTCAGCCATATCAAACATCATATCAGAATCAGAACAGTTGTAATCAAGACAGGGCTTGGCCTCGGAAACATCATAAAATCCTATGTTCCCATCGAATGATAAACCAGTAACACCCATGTCAGAAATAAAAAAATCCGACACATTGTAAGTTTGATAGTCACCATCATCACTCTCATCAGGGGTCAAATGTGGAACATCAGGGTCACCATTGCTCCTTACTGAAAAATTAGGAAATCGTAAGTACATTGAACACATTCCTCACAGAGAAAGGACAATCATGAAACTTCCAGGAAAAAAAATACTTGAAATATTTTTACCTCTCCTAAAGGAGTTCCAAGTATGTTCAAAAGCAAGTGGAAGAAGTAGCGTGTTTGGTAAGGTCATAAAACGGAAAATTTATGAAGACGAGTGAGAGATTGTGCATGCCTATACTTGAAGAAAACAGGAGCTAGAAAAGAAAAGTATGCAGATACCCGAGATAGAAAAGAAAAGTAAGCATTAGCAGATACACAAGAGGAAGAGAAAAAAACTATCTCAAAGTGGTGCCCATTGGTGATCTTCACAACTTAATTTAAGTCCATATTCTAGCGTAAAGCAAGCTAGACAAACAATAATTATAAATATTCCTATGCGCATTGTGTACTAAATGATATGCCATGAGTGGACAATGTATCAAGATTAATGACCATGGCAATGTTCACCAAGAGTTAGCCAACATTAAGGTGATCGGAAAGCAATTTCACATGCTTTGATGCATCAGCACCTTTATGAGGTGTCACACCCCTCTAACAGCATTAATCCCGATATAACACCTTCAAGGTCATATTTTGGAGAATTTATTTAGCTTTTTTTTTTTTAATAAATTAAGGAGTTCCCCAAAACTATACAAGGTATATAAAAAGCATCCCAATAAAGAAATTACCAAGCACTACACCAAAGAAAAACTAAAACCAATAACACCTTCCCAATCCCTTATCAACTCCTTTTTACATTCTCAAAACCCTTACAAAGATGGACCCAGAGAAAATCATCTCCTTATGTCTCCTGAGGACTCCACTGTTTGTCTCCAACCACATGACCAACTTACCACCACTGGCTCAGCTGCCATAGCATCCTTGCCGTGGGCTGAGGGTTCATCTTCCAACCAAGGTTCAAAATGTCTGTGTCGGTGGAAATGGCCATAATAAGACATATGTCGGAAGTGTTGGAAATGTCAGAAATGTTGGAAATAAATATTGTAAGAAACACAGAAACTTAGGAAACATATTCTAACTACCTAAACAAAAATAAATAAATAGATTCCTTAGGAATGATAACTTGTTTTAAAACTTACCACATTCGTATTATATTAATCTTAATAAATACACATGCATTTACTCGAATTTTGATACATAATGATTGGCAAACAGATTATAATCTAACTGGATAAACATAAGGGAACAAGTAGATTCGCTTCCTCTTCTTCTTTCTTTTCTATTCCTTCTTCTTCCCCTCCTTCCTCCTTTTATTTCCCTTAGAATTTATTGTTTTTCATATGCGTTTGAGCATGTTCACGCAATATTGACAGTATGCAATAATACACTGCGAAATGGGAATATTTGCACAACAAGTTGACATTGTTTATAACATTGACAGAAAAATTGAAGTTTTATAACACAGTTAATATTTCATGTCAGTGTAGGTAATGATTCACGTCGGTCCTAGTCAACATGGACCTATGTTGAGCAACCTATACAACATCTCTAAACATCTGAAACCATGTTTCCAACCAGCCTATAGACTGCTGGGACCAGCAGGGACCAACTACTGAAATCCGAACTCTACAATTAGAGCCAACCGTATCTCTATGGTATAAGCTCAATGAATCAACAAAAGGTGAGACAGTGTATCTAGTCCTTTCAGTAAAAGCAAGCAAACATTTGAAAGATAGAAAGCATGTTCACACAATATCGACAGTAGGCAATAATACAGTGTGAAATGGAAATATTTTCTCAAAAAGTCGACATTGTTTATAATGTCAACAGAAAAATTGAAGTTTTATAATATAGTTAATGTTTCGTGTCAGTGTAGGTAATGATTCACATCAGTCCTAGTCAACATGGACATATGTTGAGCAACATATACATCTCTAAACATTTGAAACCATGTTTCCAACCAGCCCATAGACTGCTGGGATCAGCAGGGACCAACCACTGAAATCCGAACTCTACAATTAGAGCCAACCATATCTCTATGGTATAAGCTCAATGAATCAACGAAAGGTGAGACAATCTCTCTAGTCCTTTCAGAAAATTCAAGCAAACATTTGAAAGATAGAAATCTTTCTTTATCAAATTAACCACCATTAGAATATCCCCCCAATCTGACGATCAAAGAAAGAACTGAATCTTGCTAGGAATCTGCTGTGCCCAAATAACTCTATACAGGATCATGGAAATGGGATGCCAAAATTTACCATCCTCCCAGTCAATCTGAATTGTAAATGCTACATCTTTCCAGCAGGGTGAGAAATTTAGCAAGGGGTACAATTTCCCAAACATTTAGTGAATTCTTAAGCAACAGCTGCCAAACGATTGAACCTTAATATAAGCTATGTACTCTGAAACCTTCTCTTTCTTGACCAGTTGTCTCTCGCCACTTCATAAATATTTGGAAAAGTGGTGCTAGGTTAAAAATGTATGTATTCTTATTTTCACCCATTCTAACTTGAATCAGATAGGATTAGGCTAGAAGGGTCTACAGAACCAAATAAATAAAACCACCATAATTTACATCTATGGTTATGGGAAAGATTTTCGCTCTTCTTTATTTTAGTGATCCATTGATATTGTTCAGTAGTTATTAAATCCAGGCAGCAGAGAAGTCTGTCTCCATCACTCTGTAATATGTAGCAATCTACCGAGTCTTGTTGGCCCTTCTATAAAGGTTGTCATTAATAGCACATGGTACCCATATGCAATGTACATCTATTTCTATGTTTCTAACAATATATTCTAATTATTTTCTTTATCTATCTAGTCATTTTGGTTACTTTCTAAGATTCACTTGAAGACCATTCAAACACATATAGGTTACCTCAAATATACTTCCATAGCCACACAAGTGCCATAAATACGTATGAGACCACTGAGAAATCGTCTTGGTATATAGAATTTTCTTCAATTTTACAGTTGTTAACATTAAAAGAAAATAAAATTTATATCTGCTGTATGTTTTAGTATTGAATATTGTTTACTATGGAAAAGCAATAGTACTGAAGTTGGTTATTGATTAAGAAGTCAAAGTAAAGCAAGACATTAAAGACACCACTACTAGAAGCAGTACCAAGTACTAACTAACCAAAACTAGACAAAAAAGTAACAAAAGGAAGAACATTGATGTTTGACAAGTGATTGGCACTGGTTGATATTATAATTATTAAACCGAGACTAGAGGTTGGGAAAGGGTCCTAATTTAGGACAGATTAGGAAAATGGGTTAAATAGCAAAATTTGGGTAATTCAAGTTTAAGGTTGACGGAGAATAGGTTTGGGATTAACTAAGAAATGAAACTGAAGTGTTTTGGGATGAGAAATTAGGATTTGTAAGTATTGGTTTAGAATCTAAACGTTCAAATTAAGAATTAGGACTGTGCTGTATTGAAATCCCTAATTTTGGGAACTTAAAGAATAGATGGCATCTATTTGATTATGTGTAAAGGATTATGGAGGAGATGAAAGGGTTGGCTAAGATAAAATGATGTTTTAGGGCCTTTAGCAAGGTATATAGAGAAGGGGGTGATTTAAATAGTAAATTAAGGTTTTGAAAATCAGGAAAGGATGAAAATTATTCAATGCTTACTTGATGGAAAGCTATAAATCAGTCTAAACATCATTGTGATCAATCTTAAATCATTGAACAGCAAGAACCATTCAGTTGTTGCACCAATAGAGTAGTAAAAACATAGAAAGGAAGAGAAGAGAAAAAAGAAGGAAAACACCTAGATCACCCTAGGGTTCCTAAGAATCACTCAAGGGCTTGGGAATCACTCAACCAAACAGCAGTAGCAACCAACAATCAATATTTATTCATTCACCCACCAAAATTGGAGTTATAAGAACTATTTATATGTTCCAATGGGCGAGGCCTCCAGCCCTTGGGACTATTTACAATAGTGCCCCCACATAGAAAAGTGTATAAAAAACCTCTATAACTCTCGACCAACTGGACCAAAACCTATGAAACTTTTAAAAACACTAAGGGTGGGTTTGGATTCATTGAATTGGAATTACCTATTGATTTGCAATTTTGTGGAATTAAAAACCATTAAATATAATTCTGCAGATTCAGAATTCTACCGCTTGGATACCCCAATTAAATAGATAGAATTAGATTCTCAGAATTAAGGTTGCACTCGAGAGAGCCCCTTTTTAATTCTGCAGATTTAGAATTCTACCGCTTGGATGCCCCAATTAAATAGATAGAATTAGATTCTCAGAATTAAGGTTGCACTCGAGAGAGCCCCTTTTTGCATCTTCAATGGCATTGAACTGAAGGAAAAAATAAAAGAAAAAATCTAGTGAGAAAGACAGGCATGCAAAAACGAAAGAGGCAAAGATCCTTGAGGCTTCTCCCGCTGTTTCTTCCGGAAAAGCAGAACTCTTCTTCAAATCAACAAAACTAGGATTCAATTTCAAGGAAGGAGAAAAGCATACAAAACCAGTCACCATCGACTGCATCTCTGTTTTTAGATGAAAAATAACCACCCCTTGATTCCGGGTCCCCTTCAATCCAAGACTGGCTCTTTCTCTTTCCCCATGGCTACAAAATCCGAAACTATAATTGATGAAAAATGAGGCCTACATATCTTGCTTGAAAGGGCTTTTGGGTCAAGAAAAATCAGACGAACATCTTGTTCCCTGTTTTCTCATACTCTAATTCTTTGGAAAGAAGAAGAGGACAAGAGAACAAAACCCACTATCCCAATGGTTAAAACTATCCAATTATGTTACTCTCCCAAACCTAACAAATTGATCCATCTTTTTTTACCCAAAAAAGATACTAACTCTCCTCTCTCTAATCTCAGCTGTAAAAGATTATATCTTTATCCCCTCTTTCTCCACTTCTCATGGCATTCAATTCACGGTGTTCATAAAACTGTCTTCATCTTTCCAACCACAATGCCCTCCCATCCATGTGGTCTGAAGCTTGGTAAGTCTACCACTATTGTCTGTTCAATTGAGCACACAAGGCTTTATCATTGAGTTTTAATTATAACTCAGGAGTTGAAATTCTGTTTAAGTTCATGTCTTGCCAAGAGAAGTTCTTGGGAAATTGACGGTTTTAAGGATGAAATGACTTCCCCTTTGGCCTTTTAACAAGCTGTTGGTTATAATGGAATGGTTGGCACTCGTAAACATAGTGATATACGAGTTGAAACGGTGACCCATGGGTCCTTAAACACTGAAGGAAAGATCCCAATCTTAGACATTGATGCATCATAATAGATTAAATCTGGTGAACATCTGAAGGGAGATGGAGAAGAGTCGTAGCGTTTCGAAGATGGGAGGAGAAAAAACCACATTGGGAGGGAGATGGAGTAGTGGTGTCTCAAGGCCGCACAGGGATTTGGAAATAACTACCCTCACGTACGTAATTCAATTCCTTGAAATTAGCGTCCAAGTCAGCACTATCAATTCTGTAAGGATTTCGTGCAAATCTGTTTCGGCTTCTTTAAAAATGACCTGTAGGGCTCAATTCCATTTCTACTATTAAAATTCTGTAAATCCAAATGCACACTAAAAGAAAACCATATCAAAACCTAATGGTTGGACCTCTCATCTAATACATAAAAATGACAAAATACCCTTGATTGCACAAAAAAACCACGTAAACAATAAAATAAAAAGACAAAAACATGACAAATCTCAAATAAAATCCCATGATTCATCATCATGCCATATTAAGGCTTGTTGATTAGCCTTCTCTCTCCTAGAAAATGTTGTTTAGGATCCCCATCAAAGCCAAGTCTGTAGAAGTATACGGTTGTGTATATGGGGGTATTTGTATACTTGTTTCTATTTGGTGTATGCTGCCCCATAGACAAGAGATGTACTAAATCATCTATAAATATAATTACGTATAGTGTCTAGAATCCCTAACAAACATACGATTCTCCCCAAGTCTCTTGTTCTCTTCATCTTTCTCTCCCTCTCTTTCTTCTTCTTCTTTGTATCTCACATCTACAATACGAGTTCTAACTTAGTATCAGAGCACACTAAGAGCGACCAGGCCATACAGACGAGGAAGACGAGAAAACCCCATGTTGATGTCAACATCCATATGGCTGACGTCAATAGGCCGTACACATGTCAAAGGTGGCCGAAGGTCAAAGCCTATAGATCCTAAATCATGGTGATTTATGGGAATTTGTGGTGATTTTTGAAGATTTTTTCGAAGCTTATAAGTGTGTTTTTCGAAGGGTTTTCTTCTGTAATTTGAAAACCCCTGTTTGTTGAAGTTTTTGCGATTCTGCTCACATGGAGGAGTTTTGTTTCGATTACTCAAAAAGAAGCGACCGTTTTTCTAAAAGGAACCTTTATGGACAAGTCCCTAAAGATTTGGTTGAGGATCGAGAAAAATCCTTCAATTTCAGGTCTCTTAGTTACCACCAGGCACAACAACATGTTGGGTTCTTCAATGACCCATGCTTTGATGCCCTAAACCCTCACATTTGGTTGGGGAAAGTGATCATGAGGTCCTAATCTTGCTGCAAGGGAGCTTTGCTACCCATATCCCTTCGTGTCCCCCCGTGTCCCCTTGTATCTCCTTGTGTATTGATATACTTGATGGTTGATTTACTACACTATTGTGTTATTGTTCTATGTTTGTCCCTTTTTTGTAATCCGTGATTGAGTTTAGCCATGTCTGAAGTTTGCCAGGTATCTAGTTCGTCAAAAGAGACTGAGATGGGGACACTTAGTGGTGTAGTAAACGAATCCCCCAACACTCTTATTACTACAATTAGATTTGATGGAAAAAATTTTCTAGTTTGGTCCCATTCTGTCAAATTGCTCATCATTAGAAAAGGAAAAGGAGCTTATATAATTAGAGATGAGAAGATGCCAGATTCTATGGATCTAACATTTGCTAAGTGGGAAGCCAAGAATGCCATGGTCATGTCTTGGCTCCTTCATTCCATGCAGCCAATCATTTCAAACAATTATTTGTTCTTGTCTATAGCTAAGGCCATTTGGGATTCAATTACTAAACCAATTCTAAGAGAGGCAAAAAGTCAGAATGTATGACTTGCACCAGAGAGTTTCTTAGTTGAGGTTGAGATGGGGTGATCAGCCTCTAGCATCATACTATTCCACTTTACGCAGTCTTTGGGAGGAGATTGACTATTATAGAACTTTCAAGGCACAGTGCACTACCGATGCAACCTTATATACATAAGAGTGGGAGGAGAAACGGATATTTGAGTTGTTGGCTGGTTTAAACCCTGTGTATGAGCTCATTCGAGTAAATATCCTTGCTAAGGATCCACTTCCCCCTTTGGATGAGGTGTTCCCATATCTATCTTAAGAGGAAGGGCAACATCTACCTACACAAGCTCGATCAGGAGATAGGGAGGATCCGACAGAAGTACGAAATTCCGATTGTTCAGAGAATCAGATTGGTTCTATTAAGGATGGGTCGTATTGAGCAATGATCCTTATGACTCAACCTTCATAACCAGTAGTTGATCGATCTACTTTGGTTTCCTCCTCTCAACGTGGGGGGTGTGAATCATTCAAGGGTCGTGGTGGTGGTAGTGGTCGTGGCGTAACCACACCTGAAGATAGAGATAAGTTGAGATGTGAACATTGTGTTCAAGCTCGACACGCCAAAGAAAACTACTAGGATCTTCATGGTCATCCCACATAGAAGTTCCAAGGCAAACAATAGTGTGACAAGGGTATTTATCACCCACAAGGTCATTCCAATGCCCATTCTATTACTTCTTCAATAGAGTCAATCGTCTCTTCTCCTTCAAAGGATAGCCTCAGCTTCTCTGCGGATCAGATTAAAGTTTTATGCCGCTTCATGGTCAATGGAACCCTCCTCTTATACTCCTACTTCATCATTTGCACATTCAGATACTTTAGCATTTACCTTCAGTGCATCTGTCACCACCCCATCTCACTCCTAGATCATTGATTTAGGAGCTTCTAATCATATGACAGCTATCTCTTCCTTTTTCCTTTACATATTCTATTTGTTCTGGGAAAGATAAGGTCAAAGTTGCAAATGAATCTTATTTTTCTATAGCTAGTAAGGGATCCATTATAGTCACTCTTACCTTACCACTCTCCTTTATTCTTTATGTTCCAAATTTTACCCTAAATCTTTTATCTATTAGCCATCTAACCAAATCATTAAACTGTTGTGTGACTTTCTTTCTTACCCATTGTGTGTTCCAAGACTTGAAGACGAGGATGATGATTAGTACAGGACATGAGGAGGATGGACTATATGTTTTGGATGACATACCTCACATTGCTTCTTCTGTTCAACAGTTTTCAGCTTCCCAAATTAAGGAGAGCCCACCTTGCACATCTTCTTTACTTCACTGGCATCAGCGTTTCGGCCACCCAACTTTTACTTAAACATTTGTTTCCAAATTTATGTCATAAGCTTGGTATTTTATAGTACAACTCTTGTAAATATGCAAAACACAGTCATAACTCTTATCCAATAAGTATAAATAAAAGCAGTTCTTTATTTGAAATTGTGCATTCTGATGTGTGGGGACCAAGCCTTGTTGTTTCACTTTTTAGTTTTCGCTACTGTGACTGTTGTGAATGACTTTTCTAGTTGTACATGAGTGTATTTGTTGAAGCCTAAAAGTGATGTTTTCTCTATGTTTGTTTCATTTCATAAAATGGTTGAAACTCAATTTGACAAGAAGATTAAAGAATTGCGCAGTGATAATGGTGGTGAATACTTGTCTTCATCATTTGCTTCCTACTTAGATAATTGTGGTATTATTCATCAAACTACTTGCCCTAGTACTCCAAAACAAAATGGGGTTGCCGAGCACAAAAATAGGCGTCTTTTGGAAATAACCAGTGCCCTCATGTTTGAAATGCATATTCCTAAAACTTTTTTGTCAAATACTATCCAAACAACAGCCTATTTGATGAACCGTCTTCCCACTCGTGTCTTGGGGGTACAAAACTCCTTTAGAGGTTCTTTCTCCTAACATCACTTCATTTCCCATACCACCTAAAGTGTTTAGTTGTATCTGTTTTGTACATGTCGATAAATCATTTTGAAGTAAACTAGATTCCAAAGCTTTTAAATGCATATTCTTGGAATACTCTCCTAGTCAAAAGGGGTACAAGGGTTACCATCCATCTACTCGGAAAAGTTTGTTTCTATGAATGTCACATTTCATGAGTTTATTCCGTTCTTTTCTTCTAAGAAGTCATTTATTTAGGGGGAACAAGTTTCAGCTATTGGTGATGACCCTCTTCCAGTATTTGCCTTTTTCTTTGATCAAGGTACTCTAAAAGAGGATGATGTTAGTAAATGGGAGCCTAAGGACAAACCTCTTCTAACATACAAGAGGAGAAAAAACAACCCAACTGGAGGATCCTCATGTTTCTCATCATGATATCTCCTCAACTTCAAGTAATTCTCCTGCTTTTTCCGTTGATGTGGTTGATGATACTAACCTTTCTATTGCTATTAGGAAATGTGTTCGGTTTTACATGAAGTATCCCATTGCCAATTATGTTTCTTTCAGTTCATTGTCTCTTTCATTTCATTCTTTTCCAGTTGCCTTGTCTTCTATTTCTATACCTCGCAGTGTATCAGAAGCTATGTCCCAATCCCAATGGAAGGAGGCTATCGAAGAGGAGATGCGCAGTCCATAAAAGAATAATACATGGGACATTGTAACTCTTTCCAAAGGAAAAACTGTGATTGGTTGTAGGTTGGTATACACAGTTAAGTTGAAGCCTGATGGGAGTATAGACCGGTATAAGACGAGGCTTGTTGCAAAAAGGTATACTCAAACCTATGGCATTGATTATGAAGAAACATTTTTTCTCGTTGCTAAGATGAATTCTATTCGGGTCCTCTTAGTCTTGGCAGCCAACCAAAATTGGACCCTTCTCCAGCTTGATGTCAATGGAGATCTTAAGGAAGAAGTTTATATGAAGTTACCTCCAAGCTTTCAAATTTCATCAGGAACAAGCAAAGTTTGTAAGCTCAAAAAGGCTCTTTATGGGTTGAAACAATCACCTAGGGCTTGGTTTGAGAGGTTCCGTACAATTATGGTATGGATTTGACATATACAATGTCAATCTAATCATACTTGTTTGTGAGGAGAATGGGGAGTCAAATTACAGCTCTCATTGTCTAAGTGGATGATATTGTGGTTACTAGAAATGATACAGCTGAAGTAAAATATCTAAAGTCTCAATTAGCACAAGAATTTGAAATTAAGGACTTGGGGCAATTAAAGTATTTTCTTGGGATTGAAGTTGCTCACTCTAAAAAAGGCATCTTCATTTCTCAAAGAAAATATACCTTAAATCTTCTCAGTGAAACTGGTATGTTGGGATGTAAACCTATTACTACTCCTATGAATCCTAATCAAAAGCTGCATGATTCTGATGATGTGAGACTTATTGATGCCAATAGATACAAAAGATTGGTAGGACGTTTGATTTATTTCTCATTGACACGTCCCGACATTGCCTTAGCTGTAAGTGTAGTGAGTTTTTGCATTCTCCTATGCTAGTACATATGGAGGTTGTATATAGAATATTGAAATACCTGAAAGGTGATCCAAGAAAAGGTCTGGTGTTTGCTCAAAGAGATAGTCTTCATGTGGAAGCTTATACTGATGCAGATTATGTTGGTTCTGTGTCCGATAGGAGATCCACTTCTAGATATTGTACCCTTGTGGGAGGAAATTTGGTCACTTGGAGAAGTAAGAAACAAAGTATTGGTGCTCGCTCAAGTGCAAAGGCTGAATATAGTTCCATGGCTCATGGAGTCTGTGAATTACTTTGGCTAAAATTGTTACTCTCTAAGTTGGGCTTCCCTGATAAAGGGTGCAATGAACTTATACTGTGATAACAAGAAAGTTATTAGCATAGCTCATAATCTCGTGCAGCATAATCAAACCAAGCATATTGGAGTTGATCGTCATTTCATTAAAGAAAAGCTATTATCAGGCCAAATTTGTCTTCCCTTTGTCAAGACCAATGAACAGTTAGCAGATGTGTTTACAAAAGGGTTACATCCCACTACTTTTCAGTTCTTAGTATCCAAGCTTGGTATGTGCTTTATGGGGGAGTATAGAAGTATACGATTGTGTATATGGGGGGTATTTGTGTACTTGTTTCTATTTGGTGTATGCTGCCCCATAGACAAAAGATGTATTGAATCATCTATAAATATATATTATGTATAGTGTGTAGAATCCCTAACACACATACGATTCTCCTTAAGTCTCTCATTTCTTCCTCTTTCTCTCCCTCTCTTCTTCTTCTTCTTTGTATATCACATCTACAATACGAGTTCCAACTAAGTCAAGTTAAATTGGCCAAACTGGTGAGCAAAACTAGGTACCCTAATGATGCGGGATCAAAAGGGAAGAATTGTGGCTCTAAAACCAAATTGATGTAGGAAATCTCACCCTAATTAGACTTCCTAAAACTATAAAACTCTAAAACAGTTACTTCCTATCATAGAGTGATACCCTGCAAATAATTTGGCCATAATTTTTCCAAAACACATCGGATTCGCAATATCTTGAACTCATTAGAAAGGTAACTGAATAACCTTTAAAATGATACCATAAAAAGCCAAACAGGTAAGTTTTGGACTTCCAAAATAGGGTCTAAGAAAAAGTTAAGGAAATAGATTTTTCACTTTCCTAAAAAAATTAAAAAAAAAACCAATTCTACTTGGAAAGAAATAAAATAAAACCAAATTGACTAATAAGAAACTAATTTCAATAAATACAAAACTGATAAGATTAAAAATTATTGCCATATCAAAATTATGAAGCCCAAAAAACCCCTGCATAAGCTCATCAAGTTGGCAGTTGGGGAATTTGAGTTGCCTAGTTTATGGATGATTTCTTGGTTTGGTAAGTGAACCGACCAGCCTAGTTGGCTACTTCCCGGTTTTTCCGATTTGACTAATCGGGCTGTTCTGGGTTCAGCAATGTAGTTGACATCCCTCCCATCATGGTAAGAATGTCTTAAATATTACTGAACAATGCCGAAAGGGATTTTTTCTTTGTTTGTACGGCTACAACCTCAGCCGAACTCGCCTCCACCCAAATGACACTGCCTGAAATATGCAAAAATTAGACCAGTGTCTCAGAGGGTTGGGTAACATCTCAGTTTCTAAATCTTGGTTTTGCAACCCATTTTGAGCCCGAAAAACTTAAATAGAATGACCCCAACTCGTGCATATAATTCCATAACATATTATTTATTTATTGATAGGTAATATATTTTTCATTTGTATCACACAAAATGATTATAACCCTATCCGTACCATCTTATCAAGCAAAATGATTAAAACCCTACCCATACCATCTTCACCTTCTCTCAAACACAAACACAGATTGTACGAATGGAACCAGCAAAAGTGAAAGCATTTAGGCCTAGCCCAGCCCTATCCAATTTTCACCCCTACCTTGTGTGGTTCCCCTATCTTAGGTTCAGACTGGTTTCAGGTTCAATCCAGCCTGGGTTGCCCCTTAATTTATTGTGCTTATAATCTATTGCACTTTCTCCAATTTTGATATATAAGAGACTACAGATAATGGATAATGAAAGGTACATTTCCTGCAGCCAAATTGAGAGGACTGAATTGTCAAGAGATAAACTGAGTACTCTTAACAATATGCAGCACACTGATTTCAGAGGCAAGTATAGCAAGAAATAGAAAGATTACAAACTAAAAAAGACTGATTATGTTCAATCAACAATAACTTCGTGTAATACCTGCATAGTTGTGAATAATTGGTTTGCAGTGATCTTCATTGGGCTCCCAAACAGGAGAAAAGATTGTTTCCAAGTTTGAAGGGCATGTGGCTGGTAGGAACTCCTGAAAGTCAATGAACCATTGTTACAGCACCAATTAAACTGAAGCAAACACCTTTAACAAATAAAATCAAATGACTTTAATGAGATGGAAAGATAAGTTGTAGAATCTATAAATGCTAGCAAAAATGTGCCAACTAAAACATATTTAAAAGTTGATAACACCATTATCCATGTGCTGACAACCTAGTCTGAGATGATGGTCCTCAAGACGGATGCTTAACTTCAAAAACTCTGTAGTGCATAAGTAAAACTATTCTATCAAATGTGCCTTCTAATTATTTAACATGTGACACATATGCCACCTGTAAGCGTGTGTCTGCATGCTCACATAGATGTACTTTATGCCGATAATTTAAAGGGCTCAATGCACAGGGCCAAATTTTCCTCAGAAACATAAGGGTCATACACAAAGTAGGTGACTTAAGAAAATGCAGTGCACAATATCAAGATTCTAGGACAATAACAGAAACATTGAGAAAACACTACAACAACAACAACAACAACAACAAACAGCATTATCCCAACTATTTGGGGTCGGCTGCACCAATCCTGTTCTGCCATTCCACTCTGTTTAGGGCCATAAACATTGAGAAAACACTAACAAATAAAATAAAATATGTCCAAATGTTAACAACAATAAACTGTAGTCACTAAAATCAATTTTTACCACTCTTCCAACAGATGCAGAATCAACTGAAGACAATGGTGACTTTTGAAACTGAAAAGTTCCTCCACTGACCAACTTTTTATGGTCAACAGCCTCATTACTTCCTCTCTCCTGAGGAGATGCTTCAATGTTGGAAGAAACTGCAGTAATAAGAAGCACAAGCTTTCAAAAGGTAAGAAATTTCACAGCACTTTACTCCCTAATATAACTTTTTGGTTTTAATAACAGTTAATAAAAAGCACAAGATACTACAGAGCTGAATATTGTAGAAACTATATCTTTCAACAAAAAAAAAAAAAAAGAGGGAGGGAGAAAGAAGAAAGATTTACTAACTGAGAAGCTAGAAAAACTAAATCGTGGCTAACAACACAACTAAGATAACCAGATACACCAGATACACCAAAGGTATGATCTTTGATAATACCCTGAAATAATAACCAATTCACCCTTCTTGATACCTAGATGGAAAGTTACCCAACTGGAACAGTTGAAAGTAGTTGCTTACCATCCTGACAATTTTGAATAGGAGTGTCCAACTCTGCCACTTGTTGAGATATTCTAACTTGTGAGGATGAGTTCTTGGATATTTTACTTGATTTGTGGCACACCGAGAGACCATTTCCTTCTATTTTACTACTCGTGCTTGATTTGGTCTTCATTTTTAGCGCTGGCATTTGACCTACAATTGTGATAAGTACGAAAATGTCAATATTACAAAGTGTCTCTGTTACCATTTCAATGAAATGAGTAGAAATTTGATATAAGAAATCAAGGGCAAGCCATGATGTGGACAGCAAAGACACAGAACTGCTACTAGAAAAGAATGAGAGCAACGGATTTAGCATTCAAATGAAGTAGCTCATGTTTCACTCAACGAAAAAAAGAATATTAATTTGTATGCCAGTAATATACACAAAGGAATAAATTTTTTATTTAGATGGATATTTAGCCAGCCATTGGGAATTATGAAAACTTCAGGGAAATTTCACTGGAAAGTTTCGAAATAATGGAAAATTTACAGAAATTTCACTTTTAATCATAGTGAATTTCCAGTGAAACCTCAAGGAATGTTAAGATAAACATGGTTGCATGGTCAAGATTCAAAAAACTATAAAAATCATCTACATATAGGTTAATCACATAGATAAACAAATATCTATCAAACATTTTTTACAAACAAGTCAAATTGCATGACTAATATACATGATAGTTTATCCTCTCTTTTTTTGGTGAAGTAACGTATAGTTCATCCTAAATTGTACCTTTTTAAAAATAATTTTTATATATCAAAGGGATGCAACAGTTTACCTAGCATATATCTCTAATTTATGCCTTTAAATTTCAATTATATATACATACATTTATACAACAACAACAACAACAACAAACAGCCTTATCCCAACTATTTGGGGTCAGCTACACAAATCTTGTTCCACCATTCCGCTCTGTTTAGGGCCATATCTGCCATTAAATGACAAGCTGCCTTGTCCCTCTTTACTACCTCCACCCAGGTCAATTTTGGCCTTCCTCTAGTCCTTCTAGCACCTTCAACTTGTATTGTC
>JAOXJP010000008.1:15461958-15474559 GCA_025762735.1 Platanus orientalis | reverse complement strand
CCTTTCTATTGGAGGTTTCAAAATATTTTCAAGCAAACCAGAAGATAGTAATATAGAATATGTAAGGGATGTTATAATAGAAACAAGAGAATGAGATATTGAAAAATTACAAAATGAAATATCAAATAGGAAAATAATGGAAATCCAGAAAATATACCCAAGTCAAAATCAATATGAAGACAGAATTAAATGGCACTATAACAGTAAAGGAACATATACAGTGAAGTCAGAATACCACTTAATCACAAAACAAATTAATGAAAACACAGATACAAGAACCAATTAATTTTATTAGAAGTGGGTTCATAAAAAACGCAACTGATTTTTATTGGTTTTGACCGAGTTTCGCTGGTTATTAAGCTTCTATAGAAATCCATTTAGGATGTCATTCCGATCTAACCATATCTGATCAAGTGATCAACTAGTCCAGTCTGGTTTTCAAAACTATGGTGTCAATGCAACATAGATACTATTTTTTTTTTTTATAATAGATTTGCTGGTGTTTTGTGGTTGTGGGGTATATATAGGCGGATGTTTATCACAGAACATTTGTTTCGAAAGAAAAAAAAAGGGCAGTCCCAATGGGCACGAGACTCCCACCGCTACTCTATACGCAGCCTTAGAAAGACCGGTGAGAATTTTATACGCTGACCCCTAGCCTCCGCCCACATCCTCCAATGGTCAAGCGGGCGGAAACATCAGCGCCGAAAGTGATTTTCACTTTTGGGGGGAGTGTGTAAATCACTTATGACGCTGATGTGGCTGCCCTTTGACCTAGGCGTTTGCCTATGCCGAGCGAAGAAAAGCCTCGCCGTAGAAAAACCAATCTTTAAATCTCTATTTCTTTAAAATCCAATTAGAAAGATCAAATTTTAAACCTTAGGTCTGTTTCAGAAATAATTGTCTAGTTGGGGAATGGTATCTGTGAGTAACTATGTGGTTTTATTTATAACAAGGAGTCCATTGAAATGATATAGTTATCCTTACTGGTTTTAAACAGGATTGGACAGTTGCTAACATCGTTAGGTGGACTGGGCCTTTTTATTTTTCCGATCTAGTTTTGATCAATTAGACGCCTCAAAAAGGAAGACATTCCCAAATTGTCTAGGGATCCTAGTGGTATCATATAGAAAACGGAGTTATTAAAAAGGTTCAATTGGTCATAGGATGACATGAACAAGAATTTATTATATATGGCTATATGTGCTGGAATAAAGCCTTGCAACATCTCTAGTACTTGTTCCATTTTATCTCACCCATTCCGAACGGATCCAATTAAGGTAGATTATCATATAATCACTCCACATCGTAGAAGAGTGAAACAATGGAAAATTTTGATGATGAAACACATCTATTAACCTTAACCTAAGGGTGGGTTTGGATTTGTGGAATTGCAATCACCAACAGAATTGAACTCTGTGAAATTGAAACCCACAAAATCAAAGTCTGCAGCTTTCTGAATTCTACTATTTGGTTGGCTAGGTAAAAAAAAAAAACAGGGTGATGAGGACTAATAAAAAGAACACACTAGCGTCGTCTACTATGTCTTTGGCAATCTTCTTTTTTACTCTTGGCACTGGTAAGCCTCCTCCGACAGTGGTTGCATCTCTATCGTCTTCATGGACGTGTCCTCATCCTCTCTCTATGTCACTCTCTCGTCTCTTGAACTGAGTCTTCTTGGCTATATATCCATTATTGTTTCTCACGACGTCTGCAAACGAGTCTGAGAAGCATAAGAGGTCTCACCATACCTAAACTATTTACCCTCAGATCTATCCTCCATATCTCTCTAATTTTTAGAAAACCAATTTTAATTTCTGCAACTCCCCAAAAGAAACCCTACCAAATTGATTATGTAAGTTCTATACCTAACTCAAAAATAAAACCTACCAAACCGCAACTGCAACATTATCTCTGTGGTGATCAAAAGAAAAAACCCAACAAATCTAGGTAAGAATTAAGAAAGATTTAGGGAGAGGGAGAGAGAGATCTTAGCAACAAAAAATAATTCCTAATGATGATGGTTGCTCTAAGTTATTTGGTTGGAGTTGCAGAGAAATAGGAAAATGCTACACACAGTTTTCCGTTTAGAAATAAAAGAAAAATAACCTATATATATATATATATATATATATCAAGAGGGATTGAAGCCCTAAGTTGAAGAAGACGGAGAAAGCTTCACCAACGTCTTCTTTCTCCGTAGGTTGTTGCGAGTGAAGCCTGAGATGGAAGAGGATGGAGATAACGTTTCCTCGTGTGGAAATTGGAAATAACAATATTTGCCTAAAGATTTCATTACTGTAGATTTGGCCCATTTGGCCCTTCAATTCCCAAAGGAATTGACAAAATCTCATCTTTGTCCGAACCAAATGATGGAATTGGAATTGGCTGGCGGAAATTACAATTCCACCCCTCAATTCCACAAATCCAAACGCAGCCTAAAAAATAAACAAGTCTTATTCCAACAAAAACCAACCTTGGCTAAAATTTGCCAAGGTCAGTACAAACATTAGAAATTTTGCACATTTTCCCTCCCACATAAGGCAATTTCTAGACCAAGCAATACATACGAAAATAAGAACGATTATATATTTCCAAACAATATAACGCTCAGGATTCAAACAAAATTTCAAACAAAATACCGGAACGACCAAAACCCGGTAAAGGAAATCGGTGATAGTAAATTCATGGCACACAAATAAATTTCCTAGTAAGTCAATAATACCAAACTTTATAGCACATATTAGATTTGAATCTCGACTTGACAAATATGGTAACTTCCTCAGGATGAATAGCAGCTCTACTCCAAATGCAATCTTGTCTTCTCTACTCGAACAAATTATTTTGCATCAATAGAGAACCAGTTCACTTTAATCTTAAAATTAAGCAATCTGATCTAAATATCAACTCCGCCCCCATTTGTTGCCACCGCTACCATTTCTTCTATCAGAGAAACCACCCCTGCCGACACCACCACCTCTTCCACCGGAAAATCTACCACCACCACCTCTTCCACCAGAAAATCTACCACCACCACCACCTCTTCCACCGGAAAATCTACCACCACTGCCCCCACTACCAAATCTTCCTCTTGGTTGGTCTCTTTCTTGCAAGGGCGGCAATAATTTCAAAACCTCAATGCTCACATTAGCTGCATTTTCCTGACCTGCAAAAAGAAGCACTCAAAAAGTTGGTGAGTTCGCTGGTGGCAACTAAAGCAAAATAACAAAGGAATGAGTATTGAATGCTAAGACAACAAATCAAACTATAGTTTAAAACAAAGCAATACCAAGACAACAAATCACAGCTTCTCAACCAAAAACATAAAATTCTATAGTTTATTGCCTCCATCAAATAACATTAAAGCAAATTCTCAGATTCTCTAGTGGCATAATAGGAAGGGAAATAAGATTGGAGCAGAATAAACCACCCAAAAATAAAAATAAAACTTGATACATCATCCCAAACTTATTAAATAAGAAAATACCTGCAAGAAATGTATCCAAATCTTCAACTGGCACATCAAACACTGCACCATTCCCATCAGCAGTAAGAGTAAGACCCTGTACTGCCTCGACCTTCTCCTCAGGCAAGAATCTCCTCAATACACTATAAGCAAACCTGAGTCAAGAATTCAGAACAAACCCTATTTAGCAATCTGCCTACTGGCACCCGATAAATACTTGTATAAAAAAGGGTCTCTATACTGTTGTAATTATAATAGCATATATCTAAACAAAACTTGAAAGCCTCCCTAATAATCCAGTCTGACATTTTGAAGGGTCCACCTAAAAGCTCTACTGAGGCAAAAGACATAATACTATACATTGGATGATCAAGATCATCTGAAAAGAATATGATCCGGTTGAATGACAACCCAATAATTCAATAAATATAATAATAAAAGAATCCACCCACCCACCAACCCCCAGAAAAAAAACAAATAAATAAAACCACACATATATCTCTATTCCCGTAGGGGGGAAAAAGGAACTATTCACTCATCCTGACCCCCGCACCCACCCCACAAAAAAAAAAAACAAATAAATAAATAAAACCACACATATATATCTATTCCCGTAAGGAAAAAAAAAAAAGAACCATTCACTAATCCTGACCCATCTATGCTCTTTCATAAAGAGGTCAAAGTTCACACAACAGAACAGAACTTCAAGTCTCCAAATTCTGAGTAAGAATTTAACATAAATGTGAAAAGGTTAAATCCTTCAAGTGCTCACGATGGTGTGTAGATGCTCTTTCCAGCCTCAAGTAGTACAGTAACATAGTTCTCCATGGACGTAAGAAGTGACCTACTCTTTATTTCGGAATATCCCTGCATAAAATACACTACTCAGTAACCCCACCAACGGTAGGAATAATCAAAGTTTAACATAGCAAAAGTAAAGAAAAATAAGGAGCTTACAGCTGCCTTGGCGAGTGCTTTTGCAAGTAATTCCACTGCTGAGAGACCAGATTTACTCAAAAGCTCTTCGGCTGCAGACTTGAATGCAGGAATCACACTACATGTTTTTAAAAAATCAATAAGTGAAGATAGCAACAATCAGCAAATTCACCAATTATCCAACATGAGTAATACCTATCCGAAATTTGAGTGATTGTTTCAATGGCTTCTAAACCAGCAGCTTTAGCAATATCAGCTGGCTGAGGAGCAGAGATGTGCTCAAATTTTACCCCTGATTCTCTTGCTATCCTAGAAATGTTTGATCTTCTTGGATCATAGAGCATTACAGCAACCCCAGTGTTACCTAAAAAAGAATATAACAATCTTCTTACTAGTGCATCGAACTCAAAACATCAAAACCATGTATAGTTCTGAAGTTCGGAATGTACCCGCTCTCCCTGTGCGACCAGACCGATGAATGTAGGCTTCTACGTCACGGGGAGGCTCACACTGAAATATGCAAAATACAGTCAAGAGAAATGAGGCAGATATACTCGTAGCAAAATCCAAAAAAGAAAAAAATGTACAAACCTGAATGATCAACTGTACATCATTAATATCCAAGCCACGTGCTGCCACATTTGTGGCTACCAATGTCATGAACTTGCCAGATCTGAATCCAGAGAGTGTGACCTGCAAGAAACCAAAGCCCAAGATTTCCATTACCAACAACATCAACATATTTGTTTATGGCCAGACACATTGAGGCAATTTTCACATTTTAAGAGTAAAAGCTGATTGACATCAATAAATTTTGGATAATGGGTCAACATCATTTGAAAAATGAAAGACCACATTTCTGCATAATCAGTAAACTTACCTCACGTTGGGACTGCTGTATGTCCCCATGCAAAGCCCGTGCTCCAGGCAATAACTCGGCAAGTTCAGAAGCAGAATCCTTTGTCTCAGTGAAAATAATTGTACGGCCACCACTGAATCAGAGAAATTCAAGGAAAATGAGGCTCAGATTCAGCAACGTAAAGAAAAGGATCACAAAAGATCATAATGGAGCTGTTAGAACAACTAACCTGCTATAACATCGAATAACATCCGGAATAACCTGGGACCTCGCTGAACTAGAACAGGGAAGAACAATATGTCTAACATTGGCACTAGCTTTCATTTTCTCGTTACCAACAAGATCTGCTGTGGCCTTATTTGCTTTAAGGAACCTAGAAGCGATCTGCAGTGCATTAACAGGCACTCAGGTAATTGCATCAATGGTTTTAAATTGTAATTGAAACAGAATGGTTAAAAACTGACCTTCTTCACCCAGTCAGGTAACGTGGCACTGAAGAGAAGTGTCTGAACTTTGCTTACATCCTCAACCTTCCCTGCAAGATCAAAGGTGTGACCAGTTAATTTTTTTCAATCAAAACCTCATCAATAGTGAACTAATTTGCAGGCTATTAATTTTTGGGGGGGAATAAGTGCAGGCTACTACATTGCAATTAACTTCCATTTGCAAGCAACTAAAGAAATATTTGGGTTACAATTCCTCTTACTACCAACCAAGTAAGCTACCTACATCATAAGAAAATTATTTTGTATATTTGGCATATTGTAGATCATGACTAAGAAACATGACAAACAACACAGCAAAATTCTCATTCAAAAAATTTCTACGTTTAAGCATATGATAGGGTGCCTAGGCTTCATCTGATCAGTCAATCAAAAAAATAAAAAAAGATCTGCAAGTAAATATATTAACTTAGTTAAAGATGTGTATAATGGAACAGTAACTAGTGTCAAAACTCAAAAGGCTCAAAAAAATTGAGGGATAGAGCAAGTTGTTTTTTAATCTAAAGTAGGTTTACATTTACATGAAACATAGGATCAATCCAGATAAGGATCAGCCAAGTATGATTTCAATCAAGCGAGGTAGAATGGCTGGATCGGCCAGAGTGATCAACCAGACACTGATCCAAACTGAAATGGCCAATCTTGCAAGATCTCAGATCGGGGCTGGCCAGATCTGATCTGTAATCCCAATCATGGTCGCTAATCTGGCCATTTAAGCAATCCCCATCTGCAGTTTAAAACCATCACGAGAGTGTCGTAGATTGAGCTCATATCCCTTGATACTAGTTATGGATGAATTCCAAGCATAAACAAAAGGAGGTCCCATGTTACGAACCTAAACAATATGCCAAAAGCACCTAACCAATACGCCAAAAGCCCTAGGACTGATGGAAACCCGTTAAGCTAGGCTCTTAACCTTTGGGATGGTAACACTCTACCACGTTCTGCAGCCGTCCCAACAGCTCACTCTGTGGCGGCACTCTAGCCTCTTATCAAAGTAGCCCCTTCCACCTTGTGATGGCTTTCACTCTGGTTAGGTAGTCATTTCCACATTTTTGTGATAGCTCTCACTTTAATTCAAGTAGCCCTTTCTACACTATAGCAGCCCTTTGTTCCCCCATGCTTCGAACTCAGGACATGGCATTGGTTATAATATCATTGTGGTATGAATAAGCTATTCTTACTCTTACCTATCTTAAATAAGAAAGAGATAAGCACAAAACAGTATTTAGTTGGGTTACTTAGAGGGAATCTGAGTCTTCTGTTTGCATATAACAACTAGATAATGATATCATGCATTTTTCATTCCTTCAATCATTAAAATAGAACCCATTACAATGGTAAAGTCTCCACTAACAACACGTCACCACTAACAACCTCATACTACCTCGTGTTCGTTCAACCAAGATATAACCAACCCACTAGCAATAATTAACCCTATAACTGACCCACTAATTTAATAATAGACCCACTAACAATAACAATAACTGACCCACTATTCCATTACTTGACCCACTAACAATGTAGAACTATACCACATCAAACTAACTGACTCACTATGCCACGTCCTCATACACGCGCATTGCTACACGTGCAAACACACGTAATAGTTCCCCCTCCCCTCTTAAACAAGGCCCTTGTCCCAAGGGTAAAATTCAAAAACTAATTTCTTAAAAAATCCCGACATGGATTCTATTTTAAGAATTGAAGGAATGAAAAATGCATGGGATCATTATCTAATTGTCATATGCAAACGGAAGACTAAGGTTCACTCCAACCCAACCAAATTCTATTTTGAACTTATCTCTTTTGCTTATCTCTTCCTTATCCAAGATAGGTAAGAATAAGAATAGTCTAGCCATACCATAGTGGTATTAGAGCCAACACCACGTCTTGAGTTCAAATCACAGAGGAAGCGACCTGTGGAGAGGGCAATCTGAACCAGAGTGAAAGCCATTACAGTGTGGAAAGTGCTACCTGGATCAAAGTGAGGATCATCACAAAAATGTAAAAAGGGCTACCTGACCAGAGTGAAAGCCGTCATAAGGTGGAAGGGGCTACCTGGTTTAAAGGCCAAAGTGGGCCATTAGGTGCGAAACATGGCGGAATGTTATGATCCCAAAGGTTAAGAACCTAGCCTAACGCATTTCCATCAGTTATACCCTAAAATCTCTCCACTAAATTCCAATAAACAAGGTAGTATTTCCTAGACTCCTCTGAGTCATTCCACAAAAACTTCTGAAAGCAAGAGTCAAGCTTATCACCAATCTTAGCCATAATCATGAAGAGAAAGGAAATAGTTGGGAATGCTAGCTAGAGAGCTTTTAATCAGGATCAATCTCCCACCTTTAGAAAGAACAAGGGCTTTTCACAAACCTAATTTCTTCAATACCCTCTCCACACCAACTTCCAAACGTCTTTAGATTTGAATTTAGTACCTAAAGAGAGATCTAAGTACAAAAAATGGCAATTTACCAATTTTACACCCCAACACTAGAACCAATCGATTCATCTCTTGAACCTCCTCAACATAATTTTGCTCTTAGCCAAACTTCTTTTTAGGCTCGTTACCACTTCGAAGCATCTTAGAATAAAACATGGCCCAATTAAACATATCAACATCATAAAAGATCTTTGTATCATCAGCAAATTGAAGATGGAAAATGTGTAAGCCTCTCCAAACCTCAAAGCCATAAAGGAATCTATTTTTTATATTTTGAACATCCCACTTAAACCCTTTGACACCATATTAAACATGTAAGAGAAAAATGGATCCCCTTCTATCAAGCTTTTATGTAACTCTTACCAACCAGAGAGCCATTTACCAAAATAAAAAATGAAAGTGTTCTCAAGAAGGATTTCATCCAACTCCTCCGTTTCTCTCCAAGAGAGTTGTTATGATTAATGACCAAGAGATACCCAAGAATGACCATTTTCGTTATCTTTGTTGATCATCTATAATGGAATAGAGATTGAGAAAGACGTTGGCAATAGAACTAGAGCGGGGAAAACAAAGGGGAAAGGTGGTTCTAAAGTGATTTTGATTTACACATACTAAAGTTTTATAAAACAGCAATAAGACCAACCATGATTTATGGAAAAATATTGGGCAACCAAAAAACAACATATATAAGGGTGACTATAGCTGAGATGAGGATGTTGAGATCGACAAGTGGCAAGACTAAAAAGGATATGAACAAAAATGAATGCATTCACAATGAACTTAAGGGATAGTACCAAAAGATGGTAAAATTTAAAAAAAAAAATCGACAAAGATGGTTCCATCATATAACAAAGACCAATGGTTGCACTGATGAGTATGTATGGTGCAAAATGAAAGCATTAAACGAATAGGTGAACTAAAAATAAATTAGGCTAAAGTAATTAAAAAAACATGAGTGCTTATGGTTTAATAGAAGGACATGGACACAAATAAAATGGGATGGAGGAACAAGATTCGTGTAGCTGACCCCAAGTACTCATGTTAAAGCTTTGTAAAGTTGAGCTGAGTATCAGATATACTATCTCAGCAATTACTACACATAATATTTATAAAAGTTCAACGTATATAAACTAATTTAAACCGAAATACGCTGAACCCATATTGTAGGTATAAATTAACAGCATCTATTACAAATATATTTTTAATTATTTATTCTATCAATTGTATGAAAGTGCAAAACAGTTTTTGTTGGGATCGTTGTATCTAACACTCTGTAACAGTTTCTAACACCCACAGCATAGGGTGTACCTTTTTCTGTTCAAATTCCAACAGATGCATGAAAATGACCACCTAATGTTGATAAAGATGGAAAAAAAATTTATATAACACTTTACATAAACAGTGTTTTGTTTTTCAAGTACATTAGATGCAGTTTTGCAAATTGAGAAAGTTAAAATCAAGTCAGGATGGAAACTCAAAAAAAAAAAGAAAAAAAGTACTGAACAATGTACCTAGAATAAGTTCAACATCTTCAACAAAACCCATCCTCAGCATTTCATCAGCTTCATCAAGAACACGAAACTTCAATGAGCTCAGATCAATATTTCCTCTCTCAATGTGATCCTACACCAAGATGTGCATGGATGTTAACATGCTTGTGAAAAAGATAACACAACAGAATTTGTGATTTCACATTTAATAGTACTAAGTGAATCCTTTGAACTAGTACTAAGTCACAGAGAATATAGACACCTTTATACGTCCAGGGGTTCCAATGACAATATCAACCCCTCTTTTCAGTTTAATCTCTTGAGAGTTATAAGGGGCTCCACCATATAAAGAGCACGAAGTTAATCCTACTGCTCCACCATAAACTTCAAAATCTGCATGCACCTGAAAATAGAAGACAACTTAGATGTCAGAGAACAGATAAAGAAGAATGCGATATTATTATTGGTCAGCGGATTTCGAAACTGAGTCCTTTTTACATTACCTGTTTGGCCAACTCCCTGGTAGGCAAAAGAACCAGGACACTAGGTGTCCTTCCATATCCAGTCTTCCGTGAGGCTTTCGCAGGACCATTGGTTAGAGACTCCAAGATGGGTAGCACAAACGCCAATGTTTTTCCCTATAAAAATCCAAAAGCATGTCAAGAAAACAAAAACAAATATTGTCAGAGCATGCTACAAGTAAAAGACTGGACCAATCATGTAATGAGTAATAAACAAAATTGGAGTCAAGACCATGGATACCTAGTACACAATTAGGTTCAATTTACATGGTTGGCAATTCAACATATATTTTCAAACTATATAAGTTCACCGTTGGTAGTGTTATGGTTAAGACGAGAAGAAAAAAATCCTTCTTTGACATGGTTAAATCAATCAAGTATAAGTCTTTTACAAGACGCAACTTGAAGTGCAATTGTGAATCTGAGAGAACAAAAAGGAAAGAAGAGGGAACTAAAAGTGCAGCTATATTATGCATTCATGAAATTCCCGAAAGATGTATGAAAAGGAAAATTTCTTCCAGATTCATAATTGAACATGAAGATCAAATTTTGTAAATAAGAATCCTAATTGCGCATCAAACTCGCAAAAAGCACTAGCAAACTTACATAAAGCATTTTACTCCATCAAAATAAAGACTAACAAAAACAAAGAGTATCCAAGACATTAGAAGCTAAGACACACAACCAGAAAACACTTCCAAAAATAAAAACCAATCTCCACAAGCTCTGCACGTTGGGATCCATAAATCCCCATCCAGAGACCATCTTCATATAACAATCCTATCCATCAAATAAATTCCATAAATGTGGAAAGCCAATAACAAGATGCGATTTTGATTTTAAATAGTTCAGTGTGAAGCACAAGTTTCAAAGTTCTCTAGTTATATACAAATAAAACGATCCAAATTCAAAAAATCACACGCAGGTGAAACAAAAATTTCATAGAGAGAGGGAGGAAGAGAGGGATTTATACCTGACCGGTGCGTGCCCGACCGACCAAATCAGAACCATCGAGAATGGTATTAAAGGTCATGGCCTGGATAGGGAAGAGCGACTCAATTCCCTTAGACTTCAACTGCTTCCTCAATGGCTCGGAGATCCTAAAATTAGACACCGCGTTAGGATCCACCTCTCCTTCCTCTTCGTCGGAGCTGTCGTTCAGTTTACTCTTCTTCTTCAAAGAACCATTGACCGCCACCGGCTTCGACGCTAACGGTGCACCCAATTCAGAACTCGTCTCGCTCTTCCCCTCTTCATCGTCCCCTACTTCTTCCATCTCAGAAGCCTTCCTCTTCGTACTCTTCTGCTCAGCCTTCTTCTTCTTCTTCTTACTCTTATCCAACAAGCTCTGTTCTGAATCATCGCTGTTCGATTCTTCTTCGAATTCAGGCAGCTTCAAATCATTCTTCTTTTTGTGGGTCTTCTCCTTCTTGCTTTTCTTCTTCTCGCTTGAATTAGCTTCTAGGGCTTCGAGAAGGGAGGTGGTTTTCGCCGTCATCTTTTCCTTCTTCTTCTTGTCTTTGGGTTCTTCGGAGAAAAAGGGTTCAGAGAGTGCAAGAGAAGGCATCACGAACGAAGAGTATAAGCAAACAGAGAGAGAACGAAGGGGGCGGAGGGAGGCGGGTCTCCTGCTAGACAGGAGCGAAAGAGGAAGAGAGAAGAGCTAGGGTTAGGGTTTTATAGTAACGATGGAGATTTTAGGACTTTAGACAGTGGGATATTATTATCTCCAGTGAAATTGGAGAGATATCAAACCAGTACCAAATCACACGTGACGTTTCTACCCAAAAAACAAATTATACTTGAATCAGGCATCGTGTCACATACTACTGAATTTATTCTGGCTTAAAATTTCTTCAGTCTAACTGGAGCTTGTTCTAACGCGTAGTTGGTTACCTTGTGTGGCTGTTTTTCACGTTAGTCTGACACTGCAAAGCCACGGGTTCGAATCCGGGCGACGACAGTATAGTGCCTGAACGCGTAGTAATATTTAAAAACAAAACAAAATATAGAAGAAAAGATCTTCTACACCCAATTTGTCTGTCCCCCTCTCTCTCACACAAAGAGGTCAGAAAACACAGTTTTCAAATGAAATACTAAGAACCATAAAAATGGCGAAAAAAAAAACGTGAGAATGAATCTTGTGAGAACTGTGAAAATGGCATCAGGGTGCCAACACATCATCACCAAAAAGTGATAAGTAACCCCCAAAAAGTGTAAATCACTTTTCGGTACTGATATTTCAGCCCCTCTAGTGTCATTTGCACAGTTCTCACAAAATTTGTTTGCACATAATCCGAGCCCTAAAAATGGGGTTTACGGGGTTAAAGCCATAAAAAAAAAAGTTCATATGAATATTTGCTCCCTATATTAAAAAGGCACC
>JAOXJP010000008.1:15438066-15453906 GCA_025762735.1 Platanus orientalis | reverse complement strand
CATCAGGCCTAGCTCGGGCCGGGCCTTTTCAGGCCAATTTGAGGGCCGGGTTTGGGTCGGCCCGGCCCATGCCCACCCCTACTTATTATCCAATGCTCCAACCAGATTATTTTGTGTTCAACCATGTAATTTATTAATTTGGACTTTAAAAGAGTCATTTTCGTCTGTTGTTTTAGTATCAATCCAATGCGTGAAATCATCTGCGACACCCTCCCTGATGGGACACTCAGGGGGGAATCAAAATCCCCAAAAAGTGAATTGATTCCCCCCCTAAGTGTCCCATCAAGGGGGTGGCGCAGATGATATCGGCCCCCAATCCAACCCTTTCAAAGCCGGTTTAAATCATCTCCAGTTTGAATTTTGAATAAACTGATATCACGTTAATACCAACCAATGTGTGACACGATGCATTATAAGAGTGTTTTTTTTTTTTTTAAGGTAGTAAAAGTGTTTTGCAAATACATATAAATTAAAAGATGGTATTAATGTAAATACATAATAACATATACTTCTATCAAAAATAAAATAAAAATTACAATGTATTTTATTAATACACCTTTTTCAGAAGAGCTAATGTGTTATGTACCCATTGAGATGTGGGCCGATATCCTCTACATCACCCACCTTATAAGGGCTTGAAATCCTATGCGCCACATCCCCTGATGAAAGGGGAATCAAAAACCTCCAAAAAGTGAATTGATTCCCCCAGTGTCCCATTAGGGGGTGGCGTAGACAATTTCAACTCCCTTGTGAGGGCCTGAAATCTTCTACGCCACCGTTTCCCATTGTGCGACATTGAGAGCCAAGACAAAAAGAAGAATCATTTCACTTTTTTGAGGAGTGATGTGACATCTCAAATAATATGATACCTTTTTTGTGTCTCAGCCCTCGACATCACGAAAGAAGCGGCGCAGAGAATACAAAGCACCTTGGGAACCCCTCAATGCCCACACAAAGAGAGAATCAATTCACTTTTTGAAGGTGATGTGACATCTCAAAAACTCTTCCCCCCTCTCCCGGGTTCACATCACCTGCGACGATCCTCTTTGTGAGACGTCGTGAGACGAGACACATCGTGGGTATCATTTCGGCGCAGGTGATATTCCCCCCTCCGTTGTATGGCCATTCCCAAACACTGTCCCGAATTACAAAAACAAAAGACACAGTAAGCTGTCGCTCATGGGTTGCTCTCCACGCCATCTGTCACGATATCAACCTGGGCGGAACGTGTGGGGTACCACCTCACAACTGAAAGCTGACGTGTATTTCTCTGCAAGTATACTAATTTTTCTCTGAGCTTTCCCTGCAAGCAGACATAAAAGATGTCAGAAGCCCTTCCCTACTTTAATGTCACCCTGTACTCTCTCCAATCTCTGTTTCTCTACAGTACTCTCTCTCTCTCTCTCTCTCTCTCTCTATTAGAGGAAAAGTGGTATCTGGTATTCAATATTTCTCTCTTTCTAACGCGGTTTTAGCTTTTGCACACTTTTTAAGAACAGCCCTCATCCTCTTTCTCTCGGTTTTCAGGTTTCAGATCTGTTATCGCAGTTGCAGACTCTATTTAGTTTTTTGAGCTTCCTTGGAGCTTCAATGCCTGTGTAAGAATGGAGGCACAAAACCCGCCTTCTAAGATGGCTCGTGTTGCAGAACCTGGTAGTCTCTCTTTCCTTTCATTCACGAACTCATCACTTATAATTTTTTTTCGTTTTTTATTGTATTAGTTTTATTTCTTTTAATATTTTTTAGAAGAGCTGGGGTCGATGAGAGGAGTGTCGTCTCTGATTGGGCTTGGATTTGGGTCTAGGCCTCTTAATTATGGAAAGTCTGGGTTCACCTTTCTACAGTTTCAGGAGCTAGAACACCAAGCTCTTATCTATAAATACATGGTTGCAGGCGTCTCTGTACCTATTCATCTCGTCCTTCCTATCTGGAAGAGTGTTGTTAACTCCTATGGTGGTGTTAATGGTGGGATCTATCAACACTACCCAAGCTGTAAGTCCAAAAACAAAAGCTTTTTGGGGTTGGGTTTCTTAGTTTGGACTGAGTTAGAGTTGGGTTTTCTTTAAGATCCTTTTAGCTTCTTTTGGTTTGATTTCTTTGAGAAATATGAGATGGGTTTTTATCTAAAGAGCTTTTTAGATTCTTTTGGTTTGTTTTCTTTGAGAAATATGTGATGGGTTTCTATCCAAAGATCAGTTTTAAGAAACAAAAGCAGTGATTTTTTTTGCGGTTTTGTTTGATTTTTTTTTCTTCCAGTTTTAGGTAGCAGTAGTTTGTGCTTCGATTATAGAAACAGCGTGGAACCTGAACCAGGGAGGTGTAGAAGAACAGATGGGAAGAAATGGCGTTGTTCCAAGGATGTCGTTCCAGATCAAAAGTATTGTGAGCGACACATGCACAGAGGCCGTAATCGTTCAAGAAAGCCTGTGGAAACTTCTCAAGTTACTACTGCTGCTGCTACAATCGACAACACTAACAATAATATGAACTCGAACACTAATCTCTCCATCTCAATCCCTGGAAGTCTTCAGCTCTTGACAAACACCACAACCACCACCAGCAGTGTCAGCAGCGGCAACCTCAACAGTGGGAATGTTCTTCAAAGTGGTTCTTGTAAAACTGAATCATCTTTGTGATTTGAGAGAGTTTTGTGAGTTGGGTTTGGGATCCGTTGTTGTTGGGTTGCCCCCTTTGGCTTTCAAGGATGATATCAGATTAAGAGATAAAATTTAAGTTCATGAACCTTCTTTTTTATAGTTATCTAGGTTAGGGCTGCAAGCTATTTGAAATAATGGATAGGATATAGATATGTTCATATCCGTTTTGAATCTGATCCGTTTGCATCCATGTTCTAGGTGACCTGATCGTCTTTCACCAAAAGAAATTTAAAAAAAAAATTATTTGATCTTACTTGTTTGTATAATTATTTTTGGGTAAATCAAAAAAAAAAAAAAATTCCCTCCTGAACTGTCTAACAATAACCGATAATACAAAAAAACCCTTGACTAACACTGTTGAACTCAGAAAACCCCTTTATTTCGGTGCTCCTGTCTTTGAATGTTAGTCAATGATGTCATGTGATTTAAAAAGTTTTGGTACCAAAATGCCCTTAAGACATGTAAAAACAAAATTACCTATAAATATGATCGTACACTCTCGTTTATATCTATTTCGTAAAAATATTCCAAATCAATGACTATGCACGCATGTGTTTGATCAACACTCATTGTGATGCTTGATCAACCGCATCAAAATGGTCTGATCCTTAATCAACGAGCACCGAATGACCAAATCTTTAATCAATGACCACTGAATGCCTTGGTCTTTGACCAATGCCCATAAAAGGGTCTGATACCTGATCAATCACCATCGAATGGCTTGATCCTTGATCAATGACCACAAGATCAACCAAGCCATCATCGCTTGATCAACAACCATCCAAACCATCACCTCTTGATCATGACCATCCAAGTTATCATTGTTTGATCAATGGTCATCCAATCCATTATAATTTGATCAATGATTAGTCTACAAGATAAAGTCTTGATCAACTATCATCCAAGTCATCCCCACTTGATCAACAACTATTCAAGTCATCATTATTTGATCATAACCATTCAATCCATCACAACATGATCAAATACCATTCAAGCCATCACTGCTTGATCAACGACCATCCAAACCATCATCTTTTAATCATGACCATCAATCATCACCTCTAGATAAAAAACCATCAAGCTGTCACCACTTGATCAATGATCATCCAAGCCATCACCACTTAATCAATAACTTTCAAGCCATCGTCACTTGATCAATAACCATCTAACTATAGCCAACTCTTTCTTTACCTTGCAAACCGTCATCATCTACCTAACCTCTCCAACATTTTTTTTCACAATCTAAAAACGACATATGTGCTACAACCCGCTAGAGAACAAAGTATCTTTCAAGAAAGAGTTTTATCATGGTAGAAATGGTTCTTCTTGTTCAACCAACTTCTTTGTTGTCTTAGTTTTCATTTTAGTCCTCATCTTTTTCTATTATCACTTCACTTCACGCTCAAAGTGCTTTCTTCTCTTCTTCAATGGAAAAGTTTTATCTCCTTCATACCATCTCTCAACTTTTTCAGTAGAAATACTTTCCTTCTTGATAAAGCAAAAAACAAAGCAACAACACTAGTTTCATTATACTTTTCTATTTTTACCATTAGAACTTTGCTTAAGAAATGATTAAAAAATGGGATTTCCTTCTTTTTTTTACTTGAAATTATTTCCATTGATGACTCTCTATCTCTTCTTCTCCTTGCTAGTCTTGCACATACCTAATAAAGAGATAAAAACGTTATACCGATGGCTAAAGAAAGAGGCAAAAGTTGCTAACGTGAACTGGGTATGTATCGATTCAATCGAGGATTAAGAAGGTAGTTCATTTGGGGCATATTGGATGGAAGGGTAGTGCAGTTGTGAAATCAAAATCACAAAAGAATGGAGGGTTCACCTACGTTAAGATGTTGGGATGCATGGAGAACTCTTTCTCTGTCTTGGGTTCCACTTGGTCACCACCATGGAGAGAGAATGAATTATTGGAGTAAATAGAGGTCGCTGGAATAAAGGGCAAGCTGCAAAGGATGTCAGTGACAAAGGCTTAGAGTGTTGTGAAAGAAGCTAGAAAAGGGTTTTGGGCTATTGATGTTTTAGTTAAAAGGAAGAGGAATTTTAGGACTTTCATAAAAAAAAAAAATTAAAATTTCATTTATTTCATTATGGGTAAAATGATAAAACTACATTGTCGTTTGCCCCGTAATCAGAATCTCTTCTGACAGGGGTTTTTGTATTGTCAAATAGTATGGGGGGGGGGAGACCAACTATTGTTAGATAGTTCAGGATAGGTTGCTTTGTTCCATGCAAGATTTTTGTTGTCTTCTTCTATGATTTTTTCTTACATAATAATGCACTAATAAAGATGGTTTTTAGATTAAAGTGAAACTTCACGTCCATTGTTAGCTAATTCTTCGTATTGACATTGATGATGCCCGAATTTAACACTTGGACTCAACTAGATGGGTGTAGGGCTTCCAACGATCCTGTAAACTTTCGAGGACAGAGCGAGAGAGAAACGGTGCCAACCGATTGCTGGCCGATCACACACCAACGATCAAGTTAGAGACTTTGAAGAGAAGAAAATAATATGCAATTATGAGGAAATATTGCTCATATCTTTCGTCGTTGCAACCAGCTTACTTTATAGCTCTCCACCCGAGCATTATTCCCGTATTCTTAGCTTAACGCTCCCGTGCTAAGGCAACGCCACCGGGCATAATCATCGACGTCGTCATAGTCAGAAGTGGCTAGATATGAGTTAACTTCTCTGTCAGTATAAGGGATATTGTCTGTTTCCTTGTTGTTTGGTCTGAATGGTGTGTGGCGTCATTCCTTATACAAGTGCCTTGGATTTGGTTCATGTCACGTTTCAGGGCTCTAAGATTAATTTGTTTTGAGGTCTCGGAGGACATTGGCTCAAACATCTCGAGGCGTATGTCCCAAGGGTCTTGGTGGCCTCGGGATATGTTGATTCAGTCGCCTTGGGAAGTATGGCCCGAGGGTCTTGGTGGCTTAAGGAGATGTTGATTCGGCCACCTCAAGAAGTATGTCCCGAGGGTATCGGTGGCTTTCAGGAGATGTTGATTTGGTCGCCTCGGGAAGTATGTCCCGAGGGTCTCAGTGGCTTTTAGAGATGTTGATTAGGTTGCCTCGAGAAGTATGTCCCGAGGGTCTCGATGGCTTTAGGAGATGTTGATTCGGTCACCTCAGGAATGTTTACTAAAGAGTCACGTACAGTCAAGAGTCTCAGGGTCGATTGCGATAGGGCCCATATTTTAATCCTGGCTGAGGATCCCGACCATGTGCCAGTTCCAGTCCCATTAGATGCCCCCCAATTTCGAAGGGTCATCGTTTTTCGTAAGACTGAGGGAATTATTGTCTGGTTGCATCTTTTGATTTTTGGTGGTTACCACCCTTTTTTCTCGGGGAACTGGAACAGTTGTCTTAGGAGTTGTGCGCAGGTTATGTCCGTTTGGTCTTCGTGCCTTCATGATGAGCGTGCCATCAGGGGATCGTTAATTAGACGTCACTTCATTTATACCACCGTTACTCGAGATAACACATGGAGGGCTCGAATCACATCATACAAGCTTATCTGACTCTACTTCAACTGCTCACTGAGTATGTGTGAGGATACGTGGAGGGCCCAAATTTGAAACAGTTGATCCCATGGCTGGGCCCGGCCCACTCGTTTCTTATAAACAGGCTGGGTTACTCAAGCTTCTATTCATTTATGATTCTTTTTGCGTTTTATGGTCTTCGTGTTTAGCAGCTCCGGTAATCGTAGAGGCGTATCCCGTCGTTTGTATTCATCTTCAGACTTCACTCTGGTACGCTCTGTAGCTTTCCCCTTTTCTTTCGGCTCATTTTCTTTCTTTCCGATAGCTAGGCTTTCTCTTATTTTTTTATTTCATTTTTCTTCTTCCTTTTTTTTTCATTTTCACCCTAAACACCACCAGAGTTCCCTTCGATTTTCACCTGGTCCGACTCTATAGCTTCCTCCGAGCTCAAAGGTGTCTTTTAGACCTAGGTTTAGTGGGCAGTGACTTGTCATTCTTGCCGTTCGTCCTCGACGATCTTTTGTCGTTCTTAGGTCCCTCGGTAGAGGTCATTTTTGCTCTCGGTTGGATGGACGCCTCCTTCAGTCCCGTGACTTTTGATTCTAACACTACCCTATTACTGAGTCCTGGTCTTCCCCAGTCCCAGACTGTCCGTCTAGATAACCCTGAGGGAGCTACTGCGATGTCTCAGGGGCCTCCTTCCCGTCCTCCAATATCTGAGGTCTTCCCTTCCACTCTCAACTCTTCTGATCTAGAGAGATTTAGGAGGTTATATGATATTCACGAGGACATAGTCTTACGTGTTCCCGATGCGTCTGAGCGAGCCTGTCATATTCAGCCCGAGGAGATTTTCCTATACTAGCAAGCTCTGGCTGCTGGCCTTCGGTTCCTGGTCATTTAGTTCATTAGGGATCTCCTTCTCTGCGTCGATCTTTCGCCCTCCCAGCTGATGCCTAACTCGTGGAGGATCATGATTAGTTGCATGATCCTTTGGGCAACCTATAGTGGCGGGCGTAATCTTCTTTCAGTCTTGGAATTTCTTTTCTGCTACCAGATTGTTGAGAAGGAAGCAGGTTGGTGGTTTTTCACCACCCATGATAGTTTTAGAAATTTAGTTACAGGTCTTCCAACTTCCCACAAGGTTGGAAGAGTAAATTGTTCTACGTTTCGGACAACGACTGCAAAGCATGCCCTTGGGACAACAAAGTAGAGAAGCTGATTCGCTTCAACAGAGTTTGGGGTAACCCAGACTCCTCTGGTAAGTTGTTCTGTGTCGTTATTATGGTTTTTGTTTTCCTTTTGGGTCTACCTTTGACTTCTTACCTTGCTTTCTTTTTTTATGTTTTGTCTTAGCTTTTGCCCAGCCTCAACTCCCAATGTCCTCCTTCAACCGAGTGCTTAGGGCAATCTCTTACCCTATGCACGACTACTCAGCCCTCGTTACTCCTGAGGTGCTTTCTTGTTTTCTCTTCCATCCTCGGTCTATCAAGGACGTTGCCTCTCCCGTGGGGGAACTTGCCAGGGGAATGACATCAGGTATTTGTCTTTCCTTTCTATAATCATTTTTTTACACTCATTTGCTACACTTTGCAGTCATTATGAAGCCCAATTTGAAGCTTATGTTAAAGAGGGCGAGAGAGTGGCTAAGTCTTAGAAGATTCCCCCTACTGAGGAAGGCTCGAGGGTGGCCGAGGGTAAAAGGTCCAGCGACCCGGTAGCTCCCGCACCAAAACGCCAAAAGGCTCAGGCAACAGCCCCGAGTAGTCAAGAGGGCATTGCTCCCCTGCCCCCAACGAAGGACCAGACAGCCCCGAGTACTTCCATTGACATCTCTTCTGCTGGCGTTACCTCTGACTCCGCCCCTGCCTCTGCTGGGAGCCGTCCAACTCTGTCAGCCGATGACATTGTTCCTCGGGTCATCAAAAGGAGAAGGCCCTGCGATGAATACTTTCGTGAACAACCCAGAATACGCCTTCAAGAAAATGACTAGGGTTGTTCCAAGGGGTGATCTCGAGACCCTTCTTATGATGAACTCAGGTGCCTTGTACTAGAGGATGGTGCTTGACTTAGCCAAGGTATTTTATGATCCTTCAATAACTTTTCTGCTTAACCTTCTTCGTCTCAAAAAAATTATTTTTTCTTTTTGCAGTTGACGTCGCTCATGACAACAGACATCCAGTTTCAAAAGGCTACAGAGGATGCTGCTCGTGTGCAGAAGAAGAAAAAGGTCACGGTTTTAAGGTCCAAGAATTTGGGCTTCCAGGCCCTACTATCCGATTCTGTTCAGTGGGAAGCTGATCTTAGCACTGAGCTTGACTCGCTTCATTCTGAGGGGGATGACCTGGTAGCTAAGCTCCGAAATGCCTTAGAGGAGCGAAAGGTTTTAGTCGACAAGGTGACCGAGGCAGAGGGTAGAGCAGCGAGAGTCGAGGAAATCCTTGCTCGGGAGAAGGCCGAAGCAGAGGATGCGTTGGCAGCTCGTCTCCAGCAAAAGAAGGAGGTGGCATGGAAGGAGATCTGAGGTTCAACTGATTACACCCTCGAAGTCTCGGACTACTACCGGGATGGTTTTAAGGCATTCCAGCGTAAAGCCTCTTGAGCATACCCGGAGGTTGACTTCTCTGGGTTCATCTTTGACGATGACTTTGGATCTCCTACTACAATCGAGGTTGTTCTGGTCGAAGAAGATAAAGCCGAGGGTTAGGTTGTGCCTTCAGTGTTTTTGCCTGTAATCCATCTTTCTTTTCTCTTTTTTTTTATTCATGGATTCTCTTGTAATAATCTTTTATCATGAATGAAAATGCCTCTATCTCTTCCATATATTTCTTCTTAAGTCTTATATGTTCAGATGTCTTCATGAGTGATCCCTTGTGCTTACTGTGATAACATATTCAGTTTACCTTTTAGCTGAACCTATAACATAAAATTTTGAATTGGTTTGGTGCTTCTGAGTTTCCAAGTGATTTTTGGTGACATAGGGCCAGTTGAATAAGTTAAGTCATCAAATGACTCTCGGCCACATGGGGCCAGTTGAATAGTCAAAGTCATCAAGTGACTCTCAGCCACATGGGTCAGTCGAATAAGCTAAGTCATCAAATGAATCTCGGTCATATGGGGTCAGTCAAAAAGTCCAATCATAAAACGACTCTCGGCCACATGGGGCCAGTCGAATCGTATACCTTATCGTCCTTCAAAGTAATTTTGTAGGTTTATTTTTGTGCAAAAAGATCCCCTTTTATTTATTGATGTTGATTTACAATTTTCCTAGGGATAGTACTTCCTTAGGTGTTCTGCATTCAAAGGTCAAAGTAGTGACTTGCCTTCCAGACTCTCAAGATGATACGATCCAGGCCTATTGAACTTCGTAACTCTAAATAGTCCTTCCCAATTTGGTCCAAGTTTTTCATCTGTCAAGTTCTTGGTGGCAAACATGATCTCCCTCAGGACTAGATCCCCAACTCTGAACCTCCTCTCTTTGACTTTTTTGTTGTAATATTGGGCCATGGTATTCTAGTAAACGGTTATTCGAGCGGCAGTCTCCTACCTTTTTTCTTTCAGTAGATCCAAATTTAGGCAGAGATACTCCTCGATCTTGCCTTTATCTACTCTGGTGACTCAATATGTTGGTAGGATCAATTCTACCGGGGTTACTGCCTCTGACCCAAATGCCAAGAGGAAAGGGGTTTCACTTGTTGGGGTCCTGACCATCGTTCTCTATGCCCATAAAGTTCCTAGTAACTCATCAAGCTAATTTCCTTCATGTGCTTCCAACCTCGTTTTTATTATATTGAAGAGAGTTCGATTAGTGAATTCTACTTGTCCATTGGCCTGAGGGTGTCTCAGAGAAGAAAAGTGGTTTCTGATCCCAAGATTTGAGCAAAATTCCTTGAACCGAGGGTTGTCGAATTGCTTACCATTGTCTGAGATCAAAACCTCAGGAACACCAAATCGACAAACTATAGCATTCTACACGAAGTTTTAGACATTGCTATCGATAATCTTGGAAACAGGTTCTTCTTTAGCTCACTTGGTGAAGTAGTCGATCGCCACGATGATGAACTTGACTTGTCCTTTTCCTTACGAGAGTGGACCGACTATAACTATTCCCCATTGAGTGAATGGCCAGGAGCCGAGGATTGGGGTGAGTTCTTCTACAGGTTGTTGAGCTTTGTTGGTGAACCTCTGACATCTATCACATTTTCGAGTGAAGTGTGCAACATCGATTCTCATAGTTGGCCAGTAATAGCCATATCTGACGAGTCGATAAACCATCGATCGGCACCCTAAGTGCTTTCCACATACCCCTTCGTGTACCTCCTTCATAGCTAAGTCCGGTTCGGTTGGAGTTAAGCACCAAAGGTAGGGCAATGTGAGGCTTCTCTTGTATAGGACTCTGTCTAACATCATATACCATGAAGCCCTTAATTTCAGCCTCCTAGCTTCTGTATGATCATCGGGTAGCTTATCTCTTTCTAGGAACGCCTTGATCAAGTCCATCCATGTTGGCTCTCCTTCAGTGACCCCGATGGGTACTACTTCGATGACAGCAGTACTCATCATTGGCAGATATTCGACCATCATGCCGTCGTCGCCTCCAAGGGTCGAGGCTAGTCTGGCCAACCTATCGGCTCGATCATTTTGCTCTTGTGGTACGTGTTCAATGATGAATACGTTAAACATGGTCGTTAACTCTCGAACTACCCATAAATATTCTATCATTCTCTCTTCCCTTGATTCGTACTCACCTAGGACCTAGTCCCTATCAGCTTGGAGTCTCTCATGACCCTAATCTTCCTAGCCCTGAGCTTGTGGGCTATCTTAAGCCCGTTGACCAATGCTTCATATTTTGCTTCATTGTTGGATGCTTTAAACCTAAATCTAATGGCATACTCCAATTCTTCTCCTCCCGGGGCTGTTATTATGATTCCGGCCCTACTTGCATGGCCCGTGGCTGAACCATCGACATTCAACTCCCAATTATCACCTATACAAGAGCAAATCCCTCTGCTATCTTTGTGTCTAGGGATGAAGTTAGTTCGGCTACGAAATCAGCTATGGCTTGGCCTTTTACTGCTCCCCTTAACTTGTATTCAATGTCAAATTCTCCAAACTCGTCCAACCATTTGATCAATCTACCTGAGTTATTTGGCTATTGTAGAGCATACTTCAGGGGTTGGTTTGTGAGGACAGTGACAGCGAAGGCTACCTTTTCAACCTTTGGATAATTTCTCTCGGCTCCAGTAAGTTCCCAACTTATGTAGTACACGGGATGTTACTTACTTCCCTCTTCTTTATTAAGACCGAGCTCACAGCAAAATTTGAGATAACAACATATAGGAGTAGGGAATCGTTGGGCTCGGTCCTGCACAACAAAGGCAGACTTGCAAGGTTCTCCTTGAGTCTCTGAAACGCCTCTTCACACTCTATCGTCCACTCAAACGCCTTTCGTAGGAGGTGAAAAAAAGGAAGACACTTATCTATCGATCGGGATATAAACTGGTTAAGCACTGCTACTCTCCTTGCCAGTTTCTGAATCTCCTTCGTGTTTCGAGGTGATTCCATTCGTATGATGGCTTCCACCTTCTCGGGGTTTGCTTCGATTCCCCTTTGCAAAACCATGAAGCCTAAGAATTTTTCCACCGACACTCTGAAGGCACATTTCAGGGGATTCAGCCTCATTTTGTATTTTCTCAATGTGTTGAATGCTTTTCGAGGTCCCTGAAGTGGAGGTCTGCCCTCAAACTTTTGACCAACATGTTGTTGACATATACCTCCATATTCCTTCCAATATGTTCTTTGACATGGTATTGACTAGCCTCTGGTAAGTGGCCCCCGCGTTCTTTAGCCTGAAGGGCATTACTCGATAGCAATATAGGCCTCAGTTAGTGATGAATGAAGTTTTCTCCTAATTTGACTCAAACATCCAAATCTGAATGTACCCTGAGAAGGCGTCCATGAAACTAAGTGATTCGTGTCCAGAGGTAGAATCTACAAGAGTATCTATTCTTGGCAAGGGAAAACTTTCCTTCGGGCAGACTCTATTTAGGTCTTTAAAGTCGACACAAACTCTCCATTTTCCGTTGGCTTTTCTTACTAACACCACATTCGACAACCATTCTGGGTAGTGGACTTCTCGTATAAAATTAACTTTCAAGAGTTTGTCCACTTCTTCTGCAATTGCCTTATTTTGATTTGCCGTGAAGTTTCTTCTTTTATGTCTCACTGGTTTTGCAGTCTTGCAAATGTTCAACTTGTGCACCATCACCTCAAGATCAATGTTGGGCATGTCTTTGTGTGTCTAAGAAAAGATGTCTCGGTGTTTGGCCAAAAGTTAGATCAACCTTTTACTCTGGTCAGGCCCCAGGAGGCTTCTGATGCGGACCTTCTGGTCAGGTATCCAACCATCTAATGGAACTTCCAGGAGACCTTCCGCGGGTTCAGCAGCCAGGTTGATCTTCTTCAAATTCTCTTCGTTCACCATCATCGTCTCTTCCTGTAAACTATCCAAAAGAGAGGCACTGTAACATTCCCGTGCCATAGTTTGGTGCCCTTGACTTCTCTGACCCCGTTCTCTATAGGGAATTTCATCATCAAGTGGTAAGTAGAGGTTATTTCTTTCATTTGATTTAGGGAGGGTCTTCCTAGTATCGCATTGTATGCCGACGAGCAATTGACCACTAGAAAAGTTACTTCTTTTGTAATTTGCTATGCTCCGAGGCCAGCGGTAACTGATAGAGCTATAGATCCTAACAGGAAGATGTTATCCCCTATGAAGCCAACCAGGGCCACTCCTATTGGTTGTAGTCTGTCTTTCGGGATCCCCATCTGCTTGAAGGCGGGTAGGTACAAGATGTCAGCGAAACTTCCATTGTCTATCAATACTCTCCATGTCCTATACCCGACGATCATGATTGTTACCACAAGGGGATCATCGTGTGGGTGTTGCAGTTGGGCAGAGTCCTCTTCTGAGAAGGTGATCAGGGGGTCGGATTTTCGAGTAAGTTTCAACGGCCTTCCAGTTGTGTAGACATCCCTTCCTTTCGTATGCTTGGATCTTCGTAAATGAGCTTTCCATGCCGAAGCGAACTCTCATCCTCCTACTATCACTCTTATTTCTCCTAGGGGCGGGATTCCTTTCTTTTCCTTCACGGGAGGTTGCCTTAGCGGCTTGCTAGTCTTGTCCGCTTTCTGACCTGTTACAAATCTTCTCAGCCTTCCTAGTTGTATCAGCTCCTCAATTTGTTCCTTTAAGTCAAAACAATCATTCGTGTCATGAGGGCGGAGTCGAAACAATACTTCCCTCTTGCCCTGCGTGCGGGTGGGGCCTTCAACTTCTCTGGCCATTTAAGGGAAGGGTCATCTCTGATCTCCATTAGAATGCACTCGGGAATTGTGTTCAAAGGGGTATACTTGGAGAATTGGGATATAAAATTCCTTGATTTCGGCTCAGACTGATGAGGCCGATCACCTTGTCATCGGCTCTGAGTGGATCAGCCTGATCCATCCATTCTTTTCCTTTTCTCTGATTCTCTTTCGTTCATTCGGGCTAACATTGCCTCTTCTACGTTCATATGCTTTTGTGTTTTTACCATCAACTCCTTGAGGGTGCTGGGCGGAGACTTTGATACAAAAAACAGGAACCCAGATGGTTGTAATCCTCCCATCCAGGTAGTCAGTATCACCTTGTCGTCAGTGTCGTCCACCTGCAATGTTTCCTTGTTAAATCGAGTGATATAGTTTCTCAGTGATTCATCTCGATCCTACTTGATGTTCAAAATCTAGGTAACAGGCTTCCGACAACTTCGAGCACTTATGAAATGGCTAACAAACCGCTTGTTTAGGTCTAGGATCCTAGCTTTAGCTTCCCCAACCATGTACGTGGGACCCTTGAGGGTCAAGGAGAAGGTTCAACACATGATTTCGTTTGGAAGGACCTGGAGGTGCATCAATGTCTTGTATGTGTTCAGGTGGTCGAGGGGGTCTTTCGTCCCTTCGAATGCTTCCATCTGAGGGGCACGAAATTTATGAGGAAGTGGGCAGTTTATCACTCAGACTGAAAAGGGTAGTTCGGTCCTCCTTACTAAGTCTTCGATGGTTGACAGTTCCTTCCCTTTCATCGTCCACGTAACATCTTTAAGTTGGTTATGTACCTCATTGAGTTGTTCGTCCATTAGTGGGTTACCCGGACCGCCTCCCTCTATATGACTATGGTGAAGGTGTTCTTCATCGCGTTGCCTCTCTGATTGATGGGATTCTATTTTCCCTACTCGTTTTCCATTTTTGCTTCCCGACGGGGTGGAATTTTCTCCCTGTAGTCCTTCGTGGGCATCTCTTTCTTCCCAACTAATAATCCTTTGCAGAAGTTGTTGATTCTGTTGAGCAATCTCCTCAATGACCTTTGTGAGGTCCCTCATTCGTCGTTCGAGGTCAGGCCCACCAACTTCCTCCTCAGTCTGATCATTGTGTGTTGTAGCGTTCCTATGGTTATTCCTTCGTGCGTTCATGAATCTGGTTTTCACCATGCACCCTTAGTTTAAATAAGTCGTTTTAACCATGGTTCCTACTAACGACGCTAACTGATGATGCCCAAATTTGACACTTGGACTCAACCAAATGGGTGCAAGGCTTCAAACTTGAGAGGATAGAGCAAGAGAGAAACGATGCCAGCTGATTGCCTGTCGGTCACACTCTGACGATCAAATTAGAGACTTCGGAGAGAAGAAACCAGTATGCAATTATGAGGAAATATTGGTCATACCTTTCATCGTTGCAACCGGCTTACTTTATAGCTCTCCAACCCTGCATTATTCCTGTATTCTTAGCTTAACGGCCTCGTGCTAAGGCGACGCCACTTGGCGTAATCATCGGTGTCGTCATAGCCAGAAGTGGCTAGATATGAGTTGGCTTCTCTGTCAATATAAGGGATATTGTCTGTTTCCTTATTGTTTGGTCTAAATGGTGTGTGGCTTCGTTCCTTATATGAGTACCTCGGGTCGGGTTCATGTCACATTTCGGGGCTCCAGGATTAATTTGTTTTGGGGTCTCGGAGGACATTGGCTTGGACATCTCAGGGCGTATGTCCCGAGGGTCTTGGTGGCCTCGGGAGATGTTGATCTGGTCGCCTCAGGAAGTATGTCCCGGCGGTCTCGGTGGCTTCGAGAAATGTTGATTCGACTGCCTTGAGAAGTATGTTCTGAGGGTCTCAGTGGCTTCGGGAGATGTTGATTTGGTCGCCTCAGGAAGTATGTCTTGAGGGTCTCGGTGGCTTTGGGAGATGTTGATTCGGTCGCCTCAGGAATGTTTACTTAGGAGTCATGTACAGTCAAGAGTCTTAGGGTCGATCGTAATGTGGTCCAGATTTTAATCCTGGCTGAGGATCCTGACCGTGTGCCAGTTCCAGTCCCATCAGACATCATCTCCAGTCTCAATGGACTGAAAACACGCCACTCTAAGCCCAAGAAGTGACACAATGCTTGAAAAATGCTTGGGTCCACACCCTCTATGAGGGGTTGAATGGTACATCTTGAACAGAACATCCTTTTGGATTGTTTGGAATGAAAGAAAGAGGAGAATGCATTCTATGAAAGTTTCAAACAGCAACGATTGGGGGGGGGGGGGGGCTCTAATTTCATTCTTACTTTGGGAGATGCTTTTAACTTTTGGCCCAATTCAACGACCTT